>JARQOD010005251.1:28631-49140 GCA_033576555.1 Oophaga sylvatica | reverse complement strand
CATTACCATTTTTTTTGCTGTGTCTTAAGGTACTGCCACACTTAGCTATCCCGCTAGCGATCTCGTTAGCGTTGCATACTAATGAGATCGCTAGCGGGATTGTTTCTATATCGCTAAATGCTGCCGCATTTAGCGATATAGTTAACGACGCTATCGCCGTTAGCGATCTTCTTAACGACTTTAGCGGTACAAAAGTACCGCTAAATCGCTAAGAAAAGGTGCCACACAGCGATAAGATACTTACCCAGCGGGAGCGCCAGCGATGAAATAGGGTCCGGAGCGATTCCAGCGACGAGCGAGATCACAGCAGGAAGCTCGTCGCTGGAAGCTGCCGCACTGAACAATATCGCTAACGGGATCGCTAAATAGTGACGTTTTTTAGCGATCCCGTTAGCGATATTGTTTAGTGTGGCATACCCTTTACCCTATTTCTATACAGTCATTTTGGGTAAGAAAAAAATAAAAAAAAACTCCGGGACACATATTGAACAGTCTGTTATCTCGGTCAGATGCCTGGTGTATCTGTGCTCTGCAAATAGTTGCTTTTCAGGCCTACCTTGCACTTTCTTGGCTGTCTGCTACCCTACGTCTATACAGTATTTTGGGGTAAAAAAAACTTTAAAAAAACTCCAGGACACATATTGAACAGTCTGTTATCTCCAGGCCCTGATTGCTAATCTGCTGCAGCGGGCAGATGCCCGGTGGGCTGGTGGCTCTGTAATACAATGTGGGCCACCGGCCCTTTAAAATATCTTACTAGTTGCCCTGTTTGCACACACTCTCTCCCTTGCATGTAATGACAAGAGCCACTGTGCTCGCCGCACAGGGCTCTTCAGTCTGATGCTGGCCAGTACCAGCGTCAGAGCAGCTTTTTTTTTTCCTGCGCTCCTGTTGCGACCACGCACCACAATTGTGGATACCAGGGCTATGGGGTACTCGGAGCCGAGCCCATAGAAGTCTATGGGAGTTGTCACTGGTAGCGGTGGCTCGGTCCGTGGCCCTGGCGGTCGTGCAATGGGGGAATATTTACAGGGGATTATTAGGATAGTTCGTGACGCCACCTGTGGTTTCTGGTAATTTGTACCAGCGCTGCTGTAAGGGTCTTCACAGGGGATGTTATGGGGCAGCTTGGTAGTAAGTCTCCCACAGGTGAGACGTGTCCCTGGAAGTCTAGGATGATGATGATGCAGGGTGTAGTAAGAATTCAGTCACACACAAGGTAGTTCCTTTTCATACCTTTTACTGATGATGGTTCAAGCAGATCCCGGGGAGCTGGTCGGGGTGGAGAGTGCACTTTCCGGTAACAGCTGAGCAGGTTAGAGGCCTCCTTAACTTCAATGTACATGCGAGTCCAACTTGCCTGAAGCGAAGTTAACTCTGAAACTCCAGCTTTCTCTGTAGCTGTACTGCCCGGCCAACGTGGTGGTGGAGCCTTCTAAGTGATGAAACTAAGTCCTTACTTTTGTCGTGCACTTGACTCAAAGTCCCTGTTCCACCTGACTCCGGTTACGTATTGACACTTAGGGCTGCTCTCTGCGACCTGTAGTCCAGATGCCTCCGGTAATCTTGTTACTAAGCTTGAAGCTGTAGCAACGCCTCGGACTCCGGTGTCCGGCAATTTAGTGCAGGCAATCCAATACCTAAAGCACTTCTCTATCTTCTCCACTGCCCTTTGCCCTGCTCTCGCTCTTAGCACAAGCAATTGTAACTTCGATGGTAATGTCAGCTTTCTTCTAGAGCTCGCCGAGCAGCTCTCAGTATCCTCCTTCCTCCAACTTCTGTTGAGGTACTGATTAAGGGTAGCTCTGACTAGGCTAGGATGATCCACTTCACCCGTACTAGCCTCCACTTGCTTATCAGGTGAGCTACGTTAGCTCTGCGAGGATCCAGTCCTCCTTTCTCTCTCTCCAAGTCCAGACTCCACTGGTACTGAACTGCACTGTCCGAAGACAGGAAACTGACTGCACTCCACTGTCCTGAGACAGGAAGCTTGACTCAGCTCTGCTACGTGTCACCACCTCCTATACCCCTGGTGGGTGTGTCTAGAAGTGTGAGTAAAGTGCATATCAAGCTTTGCTGTTACCTTCCTGTGCACCCTCCTGGACTTTATGTGTGCCTGCGTAGCTGGGCTACACATCCCCCCTTGGTAAAACACAGCACTCCCGGGCTGTAAAAGACAAAAAGAATATTTTTGTTTTGCATTAACATCAACATATTAACACTTCCCATGCGGGAGATAAGACTTCTTGAACGTTACAATTGGTACAATGAAGAATACAAAAGTATCAAAATATCAAAATATCAAACGTGTTCATAAATACTAGATACTTGTGGAGGACCCGCACCAAAAACCTCCCACGTGGGTCCTGGGTGGGCTGCAGGACTTCTCACTGCAGACCTCACTCTAGGCCCACCATACGGGTTTTTCTTCAGAGGTAGATAGTAATGGTTTTATGGGAAACCAAGATAATGCACCGTAGCGCAACTATTTACAAGTGAAAGTTTTTGGGCTGGCACAGTCCACAGCCACGCAGTCCATTGGCATGGTTAAAACACATTTCAAATAATTACATTAATACTTTTTTTTTTTTCAAACTTTATACAATTTTTCAGATGCAATAAACCCTATCTGGGTCTTGCTAACTAGTCTACTAGGACTACTCCTGATAGCGAATAGGTAGTTTACCTTTAGTAGTACGTTCTGACCTACGTGGGGTAGCGTCAGGTATGGTATTCTCTAACCTTTCTGTTCTGCGTAACGGCAAACTATAATACTGTCTCAACCTTTCTATGGATCTGGCAAGCGTGCTAGTGACTGAACGAGGCGGTACTGCTTCACCAGCTTCACCAAGGGATTCCACTTCTTGTGGCACTGCTTCCTCTTGCGGGTCCGCTTCTTGGGGTTCTAACGGTTGAGGGTCTGCCGGAATAGGTCCTTCTGGAACTGGCTCAACTGGCACAATTGGTATGACTGGTTGTAGAAACTCCTCTTGCGGTTGATAAAACTGCAGCACAGGAATAATTACAGCGTCTCCTAATCTGGGCCAATCTGCAGGTAAATCTCCCAAATCCGTGTGTATGACCGCTTCAGCACTCTCTTCTTGATGAACAACAGGGTTTTCTTCACGGAGCTTTAATGGGCCAGGACACAACTTCAAATGATCTCTAGACACAGTTGCCGTCGTTTTTCCTCCATCCTTGCTGATGGTACAGACCTTGCTGTTATCGAAATTGGAATTTTGCACAACATATGGCTCCTGTTCCCACTGATCATCCAACTTGTGTGTTCTTCTTTTCCTTTTGAGCACCATCTCTCCAGGCATTAAAGGCTTAGCGGGAGCATTTTTGTTATAATTCATCTCTTGCTTTTCTCTTACTTTGTTGAGACTATCTTCTACGCAGGCTTGTACTCTCTTGTACTGTTCTTGTCGATTTTTGTCCCAATCTTCAGCGTTGTTATCAGCCTCTGGTTCTATCACACCGAGTTCTAAGTCCATAGGCAGCCTTCCCGGCCTTGCTCTCATAAGGTAGGCTGGAGTGCAGTTGGTGGAACTTACTGGGATATGGTTGTACAAGTCGACCAGGTCAGGTAACAAGTCTGGCCACCGATTTCTTTCTTCCAGTGGTACAGTTTTCAGTAAGTCGATGACAATGTGATTCATTTTTTCACAAAGGCCGTTGGTCTGAGGGTGGTATGGTGTCGTTCTGATCTTTTTACATCCATACAATTGACAAAATTCCTGAAACAGTTCAGCTTCGAACGCAGGACCTCGATCAGTCAGTACCTGCTCTGGATATCCGTGTGGTCTGCAGAAACTTGCTTGGAAGGTTCTTGCTGCTGTCTCTGCTGTCATATCTTTGACAGGGGCGACCACCAGAAACCGGGAATAGTGATCCACCATGGTCAAGGCATATGTGTATCCTGACCTGCTTGGGGACAACTTGACGTGATCCAATGCCACGATCTCCAAGGGACGAGTCGTCCGGATAGGCTGCAAGGGTGCCTTCTGGCTACTGTAGTCTTTTCGCCTGAGGCCACAGGGTCCACAGTTCCGGCACCACTTCTCGATGGAGCTGCGCATCCCTACCCAGTAGAACTGGCACCTCAACAGGGTCTCCAGCTTTCTCCAGCCAAAGTGTCCTGCTTGATCGTGGTATGCTTCCAGCACCATTTGGATGTCTGCTCTCGGGACCACTATTTGCCAAACCATCTCATGGGTCCTTGGGTCGACGTATCTCCTGCACAACTTCTCACGGTATATGAACAACCGGCGTCTCTCGTTCCACAGGAGCTTTGCTGGCATGGATGCATCTTTCTCCAAGGAGGAACCTTCCTGTTTTATCAACTCCTTGATACGGCTGACCACGGGATCGCTGTCCTGAGTCTCCTTCCAGCTGTGATGAGGTAAAGGGTTCAACATCTCACCACACCGCTTCCTGTAGACTCGTTGCTCTTGGACCATCCCATTTCGGTGGAACGCAGGTAGCTCGATTTCTTCCAGATCGTCTGACTCTTCCTCCGTGTCAGATTCATGCGGCATTCTGGACAAGGCGTCCGCGTTAGAATTTTTACGGCCCGCTCTGTATTTGATGGTAAACTGGTAGTTTGATAACCGAGCCATCCAACGTTGCTCCATGGCTCCCAGCTTGGCTGTTTCCAGATGCGTCAAGGGGTTGTTGTCTGTAAACGCAGTGAACCGGTTGGAGGCAAGGTAATGTTTAAATCTTTCGGTAATGGCCCAGACCAGCGCCAGGAACTCCAGTTTGAAGCTGCTATAGTTTTCCGGATTCCTCTCAGTTGGCCTGAGTTTTCTGCTGGCATATGCGATGACTTTTTCTTGGCCGTTCTGCTTCTGACTGAGGACCGCTCCTAATCCTTCGTTACTGGCATCTGTGTATAGCAGGAACGGTTGGCTGTAATCTGGGTACGCTAAGATTTCATCACCGGTAAGGATCTCTTTCATCTCTTTGAATGCCTCAGCTTGTTCTTTTCCCCAATTGAATGGAAGGTTTCTGCTCTTAAGAGGTTGTCCTACCAGGAGGTCCTGCAAAGGTGCCGCTTTCTTAGTGTAATCTTTTACAAACCTCCTGTAGTAACCTGTTAATCCCAGGAACTGACGCACCTCTTTCAAGTTCTTCGGCTCTGGCCATTTCTGAATAGCTGTGACCTTCTCGGGGTCCGGCGCTACTCCTTCGGAACTGACAATGTGTCCCAAGTACTGTACCTTCCGTTTGAGCAGGTGGCATTTAGAGGGCTTTAGTTTCATCCCAAACTTGGACAATGACTCAAATACCTCCGCCAGGTGCTTCAGATGATCTTCATATGTCTTAGAGTACACAATTACGTCGTCCAAGTACAGCAGCACAGTTTCGAAGTTGAGATGTCCCAGACAGCTCTCCATCACCCTCTGGAATGTTCCTGGGGCACTGCTGAGACCAAACGGCATCCTATCGAACTCGCAGAGTCCCATTGGGGTGGTGAAAGCAGTTTTCTCCCGGTCCTCCTCAGCCACAGCCACTTGCCAGTACCCACTAGTAAGGTCGAGGGTAGAAAAGTAGTTAGCCGTTTTCAGAGCAGCTAAGGATTCCTCTATACGTGGTAATGGGTATGCATCTTTATGTGTTATACGATTTACTTGCCTATAGTCTACACACATTCGCATGCTACCATCCTTTTTCCTCACTAGAACCAGAGGTGCTGCCCAGGGGCTACAACTATCCCTTATCACCCCGGCTTTCTTCATGTCATGCAGCATTTCCTTTGCTTTCTGATAATGGGCTGGAGGTATGGGCCTGTACCGCTCTTTGATGGGAGGATGACTGCCTGTAGGGATATGATGCTGTACTCCCTTAATGGTCCCAAAATCAAGTGGGTGCTTGCTAAATACTTGTGCGTACTCTTGTACCACCCGTAGTACCCCCTGTTTCTGGTGGACGGAAGTGGTGTCTGTCCCAATATGAAGCTGCTGACACCAGTCCGCTACCAGGGTTGCCGGATCATTATCCTCCGCTGGCTGGCGGGAGGCTAAGGACTCGGTTGTGAGGATAGAATTATTATCTACGGCATGTAATTTAGCAACTGTAGCATAACGTGGCAAATTTACTTCATCGTCCCCCAGTTGAGAAGTCGTACTGGTACTCTCCCATTTATTACTTCCACTACCCCTCTAGCAATCATGAGTGTAGGTCTGTGTTCTGAGCGATGGGGTTCTACTACTGCTTGGTAGTTCTGTCCCCTCAGACCTATGGCTGCTCTACACCATATTAACATTTCACTCATTGGGGGTATTACAATGGGGTTCGAGTCTGTGACCCGTACATTACCGATTTCACCATCTGTAAGCTTCGCTTGCTGCTGGCACATCAGGGCCCGGATCTCCCTCTGGATCACTCCCTTCTGCTTTGGCTTGGCAACTTCAGCGAGCTGTTGGAGCAAAAACACAACTTCTCCCAGACAGTTACTGATAATGTTAGTACCTAGTATCACATTTAGACCATTTTCCTCATTTACAGTCCTGACTACTAGGAGTCCCTGATCCTTCAGCTCCACCCTGCCCACTTTTACATTTACGTTTTTGGCTCCAATTACTTCAACAGGGAGACCATTGGTAGCGTACACTGTCAAGTCAGGGCTCGGGGGCTGGAGGCTGTCCATGGACCAAAATTTATTGTAAAGGACGTCAGGTATGATGGTCACCTGAGATCCCGTGTCCAGCAGTGCAGGGATTGCAATCCCGTCCAGAATCATGGACAGGTAGGGCCGTCCACCCACGAACCTGCGGTTCCAGTCTAAGGGGCCTGATGAATCTACTCCTGGGTGTTGGCCCTCTGACCCAGGATCGGCTCGTTTAAAGGACATTGCTGAGCCATATGACCTTTTTGGTTGCAGCGGTAGCAGACGATCTCCCGGCGAGGATGGTGTTGCTCCGGAGTCGCTCCTGGGGGTGGCGTGGTCCTCCTCCGATGAGGCGACGTCCTCCATTTCTTCCGGTTCATCCAAGGGACTTCCTCCGGACAGTCGGCTAGTTGGATCTTCCCTCCTTCCTCTTTCCGCAGTTGCAGGGCCTCCATTACAGTGGCCAAGTTCTTAGTCAGCTGGCGCACTTCTGAGAGCAGACATTCCAATTCACTAGGGGGCGCCACCTGCATTGTAGCTTCTGCCACCTGCGGGGAAAAGGTGGGTACTGCCGGCTTTAGAATGGCTTCACCCGGGTGATACTGATTTGCCACCTCAGGCTTTTCCAGGGGTCGCAGTCCCTTTATTGCCATGTCCTTTAGAGCATCAAAGTGGCATCTGGATGATCCAAGGACCACCAGTTTACAGTCCTGCCTTCCTCTGGAGACCTCAGTCCCCGCACGAATTGCTCTTTTAACATTTGGCTCTCATCAATGGGACTTGTGGGGTTAGCCTGTTTGAGAGCTCGCAGGGCCCCTGTAGTCGGCAGGCATAGTCCCTAATACTGTCACCCGGTCCCTGGAAGCACTGATAAAATGCCATCCGGAGATCCGTTTCTGTGTGGTCCTCGAAGATGGCCTGTAGCTTTAAGAGTATCGCAGGTACCGACTCCTGGGCTGCAATGGGCCAAGTCTCTACTTCTCTCTCAGCCGCACCAGCTAACTGTCCTATTACCACAGCAGCTTTTTGCTTTTCAGTCATTGAATACATATCCAAAATACTACATATTTTCCGTTTAAATCCTGGCAGGGTGCCTGGCTCGCCGCTGTATTGGGGGAGCCACTTCGCTTCTGGCATGTATGGGAGCGCTAGGGGCATAAGCGGGACCACCGGACCAGGTGAGGGGCCTGCACCCCCATCCTGCGGTACGACGCCAAGCGGTGGGCTATTGGGGCCTCCGGCGGGGGCCGCTCCGTCTGCCGGTTGCTGCGACATATTGGTGCCTCCTTGGTTAATCTGAGCCTACCTCTTTTGCAGGCTGCAGCGTCGCAGGCACAGCGGTGGAGACAGGACCTTCGTAGCAGGCACAGCGGTGGAGACAGGACCTTCGTCGCTGGACTGTGATGTCAGAGCGTTCACTTCCTGTTTCACAGGACCTGCCGCCGCGTCAGAGCTGGGGGCGGAGCCAGGCAACAGCGCGCTTTTACAGGTACGCCCCCCTTCTTCACCAGCGCCTGAGGGCGCGAATATTGCGCTAAAGATGGCGGTATTATGGCGCCAACACAGCAAACAGTCTTTTCCGCACAAACAGTCAATATAGGCACACAGGACTCACAATTGCAAGTTTCGGATCCTGTTCGTGACGCCAAGTTGTTGCGACCACGCACCACAATTGTGGATACCAGGGCTATGGGGTACTCGGAGCCGAGCCCATAGAAGTCTATGGGAGTTGTCACTGGTAGCGGTGGCTCGGTCCGTGGCCCTGGCGGTCGTGCAATGGGGGAATATTTACAGGGGATTATTAGGATAGTTCGTGACGCCACCTGTGGTTTCTGGTAATTTGTACCAGCGCTGCTGTAAGGGTCTTCACAGGGGATGTTATGGGGCAGCTTGGTAGTAAGTCTCCCACAGGTGAGACGTGTCCCTGGAAGTCTAGGGTGATGATGATGCAGGGTGTAGTAAGAATTCAGTCACACACAAGGTAGTTCCTTTTCATACCTTTTACTGATGATGGTTCAAGCAGATCCCGGGGAGCTGGTCGGGGTGGAGAGTGCACTTTCCGGTAACAGCTGAGCAGGTTAGAGGCCTCCTTAACTTCAATGTACATGCGAGTCCAACTTGCCTGAAGCGAAGTTAACTCTGAAACTCCAGCTTTCTCTATAGCTATACTGCCGGCCAACGTGGTGGTGGAGCCTTCTAAGTGATGAAACTAAGTCCTTACTTTTGTCGTGCACTTGACTCAAAGTCCCTGTTCCACCTGACTCCAGTTACGTATTGACACTTAGGGCTGCTCTCTGCGACCTGTAGTCCAGATGCCTCCGGTAATCTTGTTACTAAGCTTGAAGCTGTAGCAACGCCTCGGACTCCGGTGTCCGGCAATTTAGTGCAGGCAATCCAATACCTAAAGCACTTCTCTATATTCTCCACTGCCCTTCGCCCTGCTCTCGCTCTTAGCACAAGCAATTGTAACTTCGATGGTAATGTCAGCTTTCTTCTAGAGCTCGCCGAGCAGCTCTCAGTATCCTCCTTCCTCCAACTTCTGTTGAGGTACTGATTAAGGGTAGCTCTGACTAGGCTAGGATGATCCACTTCACCCGTACTAGCCTCCACTTGCTTATCAGGTGAGCTACGTTAGCTCTGCGAGGATCCAGTCCTCCCTTCTCTCTCTCCAAGTCCAGACTCCACTGGTACTGAACTGCACTGTCCGAAGACAGGAAACTGACTGCACTCCACTGTCCTGAGACAGGAAGCTTGACTCAGCTCTGCTACGTGTCACCACCTCCTATACCCCTGGTGGGTGTGTCTAGAAGTGTGAGTAAAGTGCATATCAAGCTTTGCTGTTACCTTCCTGTGCACCCTCCTGGACTTTATGTGTGCCTGCGTAGCTGGGCTACACACTCCTCACCACCAGCCCCATCCAGTGATCCTCTCCTGTGCACGACCAACGATGGAGTGAGGGGCGGGCTGGGCCGGGGGCAGAGGGCATATGCCCACCGGGCCGTTCCTCCAGCAGCTGTGCAGGGCCACAAGAACGGCTTCTTCTTCCGCCGGGCCAGCACTGCTCCTTAAAATCTTGTTTCTGTGCTGGCCCGGCCCCATCACAGCTCACCAGCTAGCAGAACGGCCCTGTCTGCTAAAATTATATAATGCAGCGCCCCCTGCACTGTCATCTTCCTGCTGGAGAGGACCTTCAAAGGAACATATGGGCCAGAGACAAGTCGGGGGAAGGTAAAAAAAAAAAAAACTCCTCTAATAAGTGTATACATGTACATGTATGTTGTTTCTCTATATTTATATGTCTGTGCATATGAATTTTAAAAGATTTTTTGTATATAAGTCTTCAAGTATGGATATGACTGCATGTATATATATATCTTTGTATGTGTCTGTGTATATGTGTGTCTGCATGCGTGCATGTCTGCATGCGTGCATGTCTGCATGAGTGTCTGTGCTTTTCTATGTGCGTGTATGCATGTGAGCGTGTCTTTAAGCATGTCTATAAGTGTGTCTTTACGCATGTTTATAAGTGTGTCTTTATGCATGTTGCGAGCGTCTGTGGGTATGTCTATAAGCGTGTCTGCATGCGTATATAATCATGTCTGTAAGCATGCATGCAAGCTAGCCTGCGTGTTTGCTTGCATGCGTGCCTGTGTGCGTGTTTGCTTGCGTGCGTGTCTCCGTGCGATTCTCTATAAGCATGTCTGTGTGTGTGTGTGCGTGCGTTTATAAGGCCTCTTTCACACATCAGTTTTTTTCCGTCTAGCAAATCCGGCTGAAAACCGGATCCGTCTCATCCTTTTCATCCGTTTTTTTTATCAGTTTTTAGACGGATTACGACGGATCCGGTTTTTAAAAATGCCCCTTGGTGTCTTCCAAACGTGATTGGCTACTGAAAACCTATATATACACTGTTCCTACAGTCCATCTTTGACAGGTTGTAGAGGAGCAAGTGCATGTTGGAGAGAAGAGCAAGTGGCTGGTGAAGATGGAAGTTGTGATAGGAAACATTCTGAAGAATTTGGTGGATTTCACAGTGGAGGCGAATCGTCTGAAAGCGATTGTTCTGGAGAAGGAGAGAAAGAGACAGCAGCGCATCACGCGTCAGTGCCGACGCCGTTTCTGGATCCACCCCATCACAGCCCAGAGAATGACGCGTGGGGCGTATTCTACTCTATACGTGGAGCTACGAGGAAACCCTCAGAAATTTTTCACATATGTTTGGATGAAAATGGAGACCTTTGATTTCTTGGTGGAGCGCATTGGAGACCTGATAAGAAGATCGGACACGTATTGCCGCTTCTCCATTTCACCGGCGGAGCGTCTGATGGTGACTCTTCGGTAAGCTATATTTATTACATCTGCTTGTCCTGGAATGTTGCACACTTGTCCTGGAATGTTGTTGCTGGTAGTTTGTATACGGCCATCTGACTCAGCTTTAACAATTGGAGATACTATAAAAATAATTTTTTTTATAGTATTTCCAATTGTTATAGCTGATGTCTGGTATGTAATGCTGTGATTTGAAACTAATTTTTTATTTTTTTTTTATTCACAGATTCCTGGCGACTGGAGAATCTCTTTCCCCACTCCATTTCCAGTACAGACTTGGAATTTCCACCATCTCTGGAATTGTGAAGCACACATGCCGTGCATTGTGGGACTCTCTAGTTGAGGAATTTCTTCCAGAGCCCACAACAGAGAGTTGGATTGAAATTGCAGAAAAGTTTGAACAAATATGTCAGTTTCCTAATTACCTGGGCTCTGTGAACGGGAAACATATCCGGATTGTCAAGCCAGCAGGATCTGGATCTGAATTTTTTAATTACAAAAAATATTTTTCAATTGTCCTCATGGCCATCGCTGACGCAGAGTACAAATTTATTGCTGTAGATATTGGGGCCTATGGCCGCTCCAATGACTCTCAAGTGTTCAAACTGTCAGCAATGGGCCGTCAGCTGTATGGAAACACCTTCCAGTTCCCACCCCCTAGACCGCTGCCTCAAACATCTGGCCCACCTATGCCTTTTGTTTGTGTAGGGGATGAAGCCTTTCAGCTGTCAGAACACCTGCTGAAACCGTACTCCAGCAGAGGATTCACACACACCAAAAGAATTTTTAATTACCGCCTCACAAGAGCCAGAAGAATGGTGGAGTGCGCTTTTGGGATTCTGACAGCCAAATGGCGTGTTCTATTGACTGCGATCAACCTAAAAACTGAAACTGTGGACGAGGTAATCAAAGCTTGTGTGGTTCTACACAATTTTGTTATCAGCAAGGAACATATTTCCATTGAGGACCACTCTGAAGAAACCACCTTGCACGATTACCAGAACGTTACCAATAGAAGTTCTGTGACTGTTTCCCGAATGAGGGACAAATTTGCAGAATACTTTATGTCCCCTGAAGGAACACTAGACTGGCAGGATGACAGAGTTTAATAAATTCCTCTGTGACCTTTGTACCTCGTGTACCCATAGTATACCTTTGCCAACCAAAGTGGTGTACCTTGTTGTGGATTATGTACAGTATTTTACCTTTTGGCCAAAGTTGTGTCCCTGGTTGTGTATTACCCAAAGTATTTCACCTTTTAACCAAAGTTCTGTACCTTGTTGGGGATTACCTAACAATGTACGGAACTTTGGTTAAAAAGTGAAATAATTTGGCTAATACACAACCAGGGACACAACTTTGGCCAAAAGGTAAAATTATTTTACCTTTTACCCAAAGTTATGTGCCTCGTTTTGTATACCCAATAAATGTTACCTTTATTTTACCTTAGAAATAAATGACAGACAATGATTTTAATCAACCATTTTTACATTTATTGTAGGTAATAAAAATGTTTAGGTTTTTATTTTTTTATGTGAATTAAATGTTTCTTCACATTTTTTTTCAAAAATAAATTTTTTTAATAAAATTTTTTTTAACAAAACTTTATTTTTTATTAACAATCACGTCAATCACGTCAAAGCAGAAAATTTGTACGTCAAAATAACATTACAAATTTGTGTAGTGTGGGGTGGAGATACTACTGGAGGGCTGCGGGACACTTCGACAGTGGGAGTGCGGAGAGCGGACTGGGATGGTGGTGGGGAAGGATCAGGTAAAAGAGGTGAAGGGGTGGAAAAAGAAATGGAACGAGTGGAGATGTGGGAGGCAGAACAGGTGGGTGGTGGAGAGGAGGATTGGGCAGGGAGTAGAGGAGCAGATGTGGTTGGGAACTGGTACGGGGAAGGAGGTTGGAACGGGGCAGGATGTTGGTACGGGGCAGGTTGCTGGAAGTGGGAAGGTTGCTGGAAGTGGGAGGTTGCTGGTACTGGGGAGGAGGGACAGTGGCTGGAGGGGGGGCAGGTGTGGGAGGAACGACTGGGGTGGATGTAGGTTGGGAGGTAACCTGCGCTAGAGCAGCGTGGCAAGTATGCATTACATGCATCTGCTGGCTAGGAGATAGCGTATCCATGCGCTCGGCTACAGACCGGAAAAAACTGTGGTTTGGCGAACTTCTTGCTTCTGAATGCATCGTTTGCAGAAGTGTCTGAGGCTGTGTTTCCACGCTCAGGAAACACAGCGCTTTGGACGGAGCGGAAAGTCTGCTCCGCCCAAAGCCCCGCCCTCTTTTGAACGCGCGGTCATTCCGGATGTGTTCATGAACACATCCGGAACACATCCGGAATGACCGCAGGGCTACATAGCCCTGTGTTATTTCCCTTGCGGCGACGCAGCGTCGCCGCAAGGGAATAGGACATGCAGCGGTCTAAAAAGACGCGTCGCATGTCCGGAAAGCAGGTCTTCCGCCTGCGTGTTTTACAGCATAGTGGAGACGGGATTTCTTTAAATCCCCTCCACTATGCTGTAACATCTGGACGCTGCGTGTTTGACGCTGCCCCAACGCACAGCGTTAAACACGCAGCTAATCCGGACTGTTTCCTGATAGTGGAAACATACCCTTAACCTCCAGAATGCTGGAGTTGAGCTGATTAAACAACTCCAATAAAAATATTCATAAAAAATATTATAAAATATTTAAAAAATAAAAATGTAAATAAAATTAAAAAATATATAAAACACCTCTAATCAAAATTAGGTAGACACAATCCAAATTTCATTAAAAAAGATATTTATTGAAGACAATTTTAAAAAACATACAAGAAACATATAAAAAAACACGTACTAGTGTGTGCACACACTAGTACGTGTTTTTTATATGTTTCTTGTATGTTTTTTTAAAATTTTTTAATGAAATTTGGATTGTGTCTACCTAATTTTGATTAAAGGTGTTTTACAGTATATATTTTTTAATTTTATTTACATTTTTATTTTTTAATTATTTTATAATATTTTTTATGAATATTTTTATTGGAGTTGTGTATGCATATGTGATATTCATAAATAAAATCATTGAATTGTGTTACTCCTGGTATTTCTTTTCTGTATAGGACGTTTTTTTGAGCTGATTAAAGCCTGCAGCAATTTGCTCTGACAAGACTTTAAGACAGTTCTGGAAAGATGCATTAAGATGCAAGAATTCGGGCGCATAGCTCCTTTCCTGACCCTCTGCCGCAGCCGCCCAGCAGCCACAGGTGTACTAGAGGAGGCAACGGCAGAAGGGTGGGGTAAAGGGAAATCTATCTCCTGACCAGCAGACACATGCAATACACTCGGCCGCGATGCTCCAGCACTGGTGGAGGGGACAGAGGGCTCACGTGTCTGGGAAGGCTGGTGCGGATGGGCCGGGGAGGTCGAAGTGTCGAAGTGACTCCTGAGGGATCACCCCAGAAGGGTCCAACTCTGCAGGCTCCCGAGTGCTGGTCACCGTTCTGTGGAGTAAAGAGAAAAAAATACAATTAATATACTGATATTGAATGGCCCTGGCTGAAAAAAATTAGTTAGACATGTTATCATTTTTTTTTACATGGGGTGTGTAATATTTACCTTCTGGTGACCATTGTTGCACGGAGGAACGACAGGGCTCGTGCGTACTTGTACTTGCTCCTGCGTCCTCCAGATCCACTCGGGGCCCGCATCTCCTTGTTGAACTCCTTCTTGAAGCGATCCCTCACAGACAGTCACCGCTTCACAATTCTCTCCCCTGGAACGAGAAAGCACAAATTGGTTAGTATACAACATCAGTGTTTCCCAAACTCCAGTCCTCACGGCCCCCACGGGTTATGTTTTCAGGATTTCCAGAGTGTTGCACAAAAGGAAATCCTGAAAACATGACCCGTGGGGGCCACCAGGACTGTATTTTGGGAAACACTGCTTTACATCCAGCAACCAGAACTGTATATACTTACAGTGTTCAATCTGGGCCCGAGCATCGAGGTCCTCCCAGCGGTCCACGAGTTGTGAACAGATTTCCTCCCAGAGCCGACGGGTCACTATGACATCAGCATCGCGGCGGTCCCCCATGTTCCACAGCGGCTCCCTTTCTCTGACCAGATCGATGAGGAGGTCCAATTTGATCCCCCCCTCCTCAACGTCAGAGTCGGGAGCACGCTGTGAAGCCTGTTAAAGAAAAAGAGAAAAAAAATACATTAGTCTCCAAACTACCAAGGAAAAAAAAATCAAGCAAAAATGTAAAAAAAAAAAAAAAAAAACAAAGAAAACATTTATACTTACACGATCGTGACCGCTGCGTCGCTCACACCGATGACCCTGGGAGGCACTGCGAGGACCCCTTGGCCGAGCACCAGATTCAGAAGACTATAAAAAAAAATAAATTATGTGCTTGGATGTAGGCATATGTGTTTAGGTGCAGTGTGATGTCTGTACTAAATTGTATTCTATGTGTGTTGTGTAGTGTGATGTTGTGTTTCAGCGATGCATGCAGGAAACTTACGAATTGTGAGCCCACTCCGGGTATCTCTCCACCCCTTCGTTCTTCTTCTGGGAGCTCCTCTTCAGCTTGAGTTTCCTGGTATAAATAAAAAATAATGCAATTAATGTATAGATCACAGAGATGGATTGTGAAAAAAAAAAACACAAAACCTTTTTTTTTTTTACCTGTAAACGCTGACGATGCGTGGGAGGGCTCCCAGAAGAAGAAGACGTGTCCTGCTGTGGTGCTGCTGCTCCTGTCGGGTGGCCTCTGCTGTGGAATAAAGAGGAAAAAGGCCATGCATATATTGATATTGCATGGCCCTGGCTGAAAGGGGTTGTCTGTGATATTTACCGTCTGGCCTCTGCTCCGATACTCTCCATCATCAACTGCATTTCTTGGAGTCCTGCGGATAACCCCAAACAAGCCATTTGCACCACCTGCCATGCCCGCATCAGCAGAGGTAGCAAAACTACAAGCCTGTCCACCACCAGCATGATCAGACACATGGCAGCGAAGCACCCGACTTTCTGGGCTGAACCCCTGAGTCCAGGAACAGTGTCTGCAGGTGACACCACAGCTTCTTCTGCGTGGAAGTCAATCCCCTGTCCATGGTGCCTGCGAAGATGCCTTCTGCCCTGAACCTGTCATTGCACACACTCAACTACCACCATCAGCAAGCACGTCCTTGTCCCAGCGCAGCCTTCAGTTGTCCATAACCCAGTCATTGGAACGAAAGTGGAAATACGCATCCAATGCCCCACAGGCCACAGTACTAAATTCACACATTTCTCATCTGCTTGCGCTTGAAATGTTGCCTTTTAGGCTCGTGGAGACCGAAGCTTTCCGCAACCTGATGGGGGCGGACGTCCCAAGGTACTCTGTCCCCAGCCGACACTATTTTTCCCGGCGTGCCATCCTGGCATTACACAAGCACGTATCCCCAACATTACCCATGTCCTCAACAATGCAGTTACAGGGAAAGTACACTTAACCATGGACACGTGGACAAGTGTTTCTGGTCAGCGACGTTACCTCTCACTGACGACACCCTGGGTTAACATTGTGGAAGCTGGGACCCAGTCTGACTTTGGGATGGAACACGTCCTACCAACTCCGAGGATTGCGGGCCCTAGCTCAATCAGGGTTGCCCCCACAGTCTACAGCTCCTACACGTCATCCTCCTCCTCCTCTTCAGCCTGCATCTCTGAAAGGACCAAATCAGTCGCAAGCTGGAAGCACTGCAGCACGGCCTCAGCCAAGCCTCAACAGGCTGTGCTAAAGCTAATATGCTTAGGAGACAAACCTCACAATGCTGAAGAGTTGTGGACTACTCTGAAAGAGAAGGCAGATATGTAGCTGATACTGCTGAACCTACAGCCAGGCATGGTGGTGTGTGACAATGGCCGTAACCTGGTGGCGGCTCTGAGGCGAGGCGAACTCACACACGTACCATGCCTGGCCCATGCGCTTAACCTCATGTTTCAGCGGTTTCTCAGAACCTTCCCAGAGCTACCGGATCGGCTTGTGAAAGTACGCTGCCTGTGTGCCCATTTTAGAAAGTCAGCTACAGCTTCAGCTGCACTTTCTGTGCTTCAGCAGTGTTTGCAGCTTCCGGCTCACCAACTGGTGTGTGATGTTGGAACTCTACACTGCATATGCTGGAAAGGATTTGTGAGCAGAAGAGGGCCGTTGTTGAGTACCAACATCAACAATGGCGTCGGTATTCAGTTCAGACTCCACACATAAGACCTCAGGAGTGGACATGGATGTCAGACATATGTACCATCCTACAAAACTTTGAGGAGTCCACCAAGATGGTGAGCGGCGATGACGCCATAATTAGTGTCACCACCCCGCTTCTCTGTATTCTGAAAAGCTCTCTGCTCACAATCAAAGAGGATGCATTGCAGGCGGAGCACGATGAGATGGAGCAAGGAACCATATAGGGTGATTATACACAGCCCAGCCTCATGTCATCCTAAGGTGGATTTGTTGACAATGAGGAAGAGGAGGAGGAGGAAGAACAGGAGCTACTTTCCTGCACTATAGACGGTACTACAAACACAACTGTCATACCATCTGTTCAGCGTGAATGGCCTGAGGACAGGTATGAGGAGGACAGCAAGGTCAGTCATCCTGTTGGTGAGGACACGGAAGTCTTGCCAGTTATCAGTCTGGCACGCATGGCAGACTTTATATTGCGCTGCCTTTCCCGTGACCCTCGCATTATCAAAATTTTTGCGGACACTCAGTACTGGTTGGTGACACTTCTAGACCCACACTACAAGGAGAACTTTCAATCTCTTATGCCTGAGTCAGATAGGTGTATTAAAATGATGCAGTACCAGAGGGCCATTGTTGCGGAATTACTGAAAACGCTGGCGGCAGAGGTCACAGTTCGTTGGCCAACCAAGGAGTAGAGGCGAGAGAGACCCAACTACAATCCAGCAGAGGCAGGAGGAGAACACTGGCAAAGTACTGGGACACTTTTCTCAGACCCTCCTATCTCCCTGGCCCAGAGTTGCGGGGTAGTCTCACAAGGCCTGGAACGTTTTGGAAGATGTTGAAGGAGTACCTTGCTGACCGTACCAACGTGCTCCGTGATTCCTCTGTGCCTTTTAATTATTATGTATCCAAGCTGGACACGTTTGCATGAACTGGCTCTCTACACCTTGGAGGTCCTGGCCTGCCCTACCGCTAGCGTTTTGTCAGAGCGGGTTTTTAGTGCCGCTGTTGAAATAATAACTGATAAGGGCATCTGCCTGTCAACAGAAAATGGTGACAGTCTGACCTTTATAAAAATGAACAAGGCATGGATTGGGGCAGACTTCTGTACACCACCGAATGAGAAGAGCGAAACATAACCTTCAATACAGTATATGTTTTGGGGAGGTGTATTTCCATGCTCTTCACACCACACATGGGTATACGCTTCCTGACTTTGGCTATTTGGTGTGTTATTATCCACCTCCTTCTCCTCATCCTCATCATCCACCACCACTAGAACACGATGGTGACCGTGGTCTGTGATGCAACAGCCAGTATTAATTTTTTCAAGGGTGTTTTGATGCCCGTTCAAAAAATGTTTACACTCTATGTTCCATGATGATACAGGCATTACATTGTTTTGCAAGGGTGTTTAGGATATCCGTAACTACAATTATTTACACTTTTGGTTGATGTACCCTACCCCAGGGGAAAATGTTTTTCAGCCTATGCACTTAGGGTATAGGCATTACAAGTATAGGAGAGCCGCTCCTTTAAACTGGGAAGACCTTTTTCGCAGGCCATACTCTACGTCTCTTCGGACACCACCACTAGATCACCAGGGTGAACGTGTTCCGTGATTATACAGCCACTACATTGTTTTGCGAGGGTGTTTAGGATGTCCGTAACTACAATTATTTACATTTTTGGTTGATGTTCCACACCCCCGGTTAAAATGTTTTTCAGCCTATGCACTTAGTGTATGGCCATTACAAGTATAGGACACCAGCTCCTATGTAATGGAAACTGATTTTTAGGAGGACTTCATACACGTCTCTTCAAAGTGGTAATTTCATTTGACCAAATTTGGGGCAGGCCTTCCATTCAATGCATAGGAAAATAGTATGGGAGACCCACTTCATAATAACGTGAACTTTGTTGGTTGTTAATATTCTTCAACAATGCAATTCTTCTATGCCAGTTCTTCAGCCTCAACACTGCAATGCTAAAATGTAGGGTCTTCAGACTCACCACAGCAATTGATCAATGCAGGTTCTTAAGCCTCAACAGTGCAATTATCCACTGATGGTTCTTCAGGCTCAACACTGAAATGCTCCACTGCAGGGTCTTTAGCGTCAACACTGCAATGGTCCACCGCTGGGTCTTCAGGGTTAACACTGCAATTGTCCTCCGCTGGGTCTTTAGCATCAACACTGCAATTGTCCACTGCTGGTTATTCAACCTCAACACTGCAATTGTCCACCGTTGGGTCTTCAGCGTCAAAACTGCAGTTGTCCACCGCTGGGTTTTTAGCATCAACACTGCAATTGTCCACTGCCAGGTCTTCAGGCTCAACTATTCACTGCGTAGCCAAACAACATGGGAGTAACAAATTAATAGGAAAAATGTTTTTAGGTGGCCATCAAGAACGTGGTTTCAAAGCCTTTTTGGGATGCGTTTGAATTTCTTGCAGGCAGGGCCTTGTATTCAGTGCATAAGCTAACAGTATGGCAGTGGCAAGAGAGTAAGGTCAACGTGGTTTTCCTGTGTACATCCACTAGGTCGCTTCTAAGCCTTTTTGGGGTGCGTTTGAATTTGATGCAGTCAGGGCCTTGTATTCAATGCATAAGCTAACAGTATGGCAGTGGCAAAAGAGTAATGTGAATGTGGTTTTCCTGTGTACATCCACTAGGTCGCTTCTAAGCCTTTTTGGGGTGCGTTTCATTTGATGCAGGGCGGGCCTTGCATTCAATGCATAAGCTAACAGTATGGCAGTGGCAAAAGAGTACTTGGTGTGAACTTGGTTTTCCTGTGGCCATCCAGTACCTGGGTTCAAAGGCTTATTGGGGTGCATGTTACTTAGCTGCAGGGCAGGCCTTGCATTTAATGCATTGGCTAACACTATGGGAGACCTATTTTCTTATAATTGGAACACTTTTTCATGAGGCCCTATTGTATGTCTCATCAGAGGGGTATTGGTCCTAATTTTTGGCAGTCCAGCCACTCAGTGCCGATGCAGTAACAGTATAGGAGACCCACTGTTTAATATTGGCCCTTTAAGAAGATTAATGCTGCCTGATGTCTCTGTAAAAATTGGCTTTTGTGACTTTAAGAGCCCCTCCTTCATAAATGAAACAAGATGTGTCTGATGATGTGTCACACACCACATAGCCAGCTAAGGTTGTTAAATGCTACAATGACATTCACAGTAAATGCATTTGTATGTGTTGAAAGCAATGGTAAAGTTGAAAAACGCATCAAAAATGCTACGTGTGAACATAGACAAATTGGTGAAGGAACTTTTTTACTTTGGGTTAATTAATTATTTTTCCTTATATAAACATCATTAGCCTGGAAAGGATGTT
>JARQOD010005251.1:0-28531 GCA_033576555.1 Oophaga sylvatica | reverse complement strand
GTCTCTGAGACCCCTCCGGAACCAAAATTTGTGGTCGGGCAAACACAATACAACATCATGTTTCCCAAAACTCCATCCTCACGGCCCCCACGGGTTATGTTTTCAGGATTTCCAAGTGTGTTGCACAAAAGGAAATCCTGAAAACATGACCCGTGGGGCCACCAGGACTGTATTTTGGGAAACACTGCTTTACATCCAGCAACCAGAACTGTATATACTTACAGGTTCAATCTGGGCCCGAGCATCGAGGTCCTCCCAGCGGTCCACGAGTTGTGAACAGATTTCCTCCCAGAGCCGACGGGTCACTATGACATCAGCATCGCGGCGGTCCCCCATGTTCCACAGCGGCTCCCTTTCTCTGACCAGATCGATGAGGAGGTCCAATTTGATCCCCCCCTCCTCAACGTCAGAGTCGGAGCACGCTGTGAAGCCTGTTAAAGAAAAAGAGAAAAAAAATACATTAGTCTCCAAACTACCAAGGAAAAAAAAATCAAGCAAAAATGTAAAAAAAAAAAAAAAAAACAAAGAAAACATTTATACTTACACGATCGTGACCGCTGCGTCGCTCACACCGATGACCCTGGAGGCACTGCGAGGACCCCTTGGCCGAGCACCAGATTCAGAAGACTATAAAAAAAAATAAATTATGTGCTTGGATGTAGGCATATGTGTTTAGGTGCAGTGTGATGTCTGTACTAAATTGTATTCTATGTGTGTTGTGTAGTGTGATGTTGTGTTTCAGCGATGCATGCAGGAAACTTACGAATTGTGAGCCCACTCCGGTATCTCTCCACCCCTTCGTTCTTCTTCTGGGAGCTCCTCTTCAGCTTGAGTTTCCTGGTATAAATAAAAAATAATGCAATTAATGTATAGATCACAGAGATGGATTGTGAAAAAAAAAAACACAAAACCTTTTTTTTTTTACCTGTAAACGCTGACGATGCGTGGGAGGGCTCCCAGAAGAAGAAGACGTGTCCTGCTGTGGTGCTGCTGCTCCTGTCGGGTGGCCTCTGCTGTGGAATAAAGAGGAAAAAGGCCATGCATATATTGATATTGCATGGCCCTGGCTGAAAGGGGTTGTCTGTGATATTTACCGTCTGGCCTCTGCTCCGATACTCTCCATCATCAACTGCATTTCTTGGAGTCCTGCGGATAACCCCAAACAAGCCATTTGCACCACCTGCCATGCCCGCATCAGCAGAGGTAGCAAAACTACAAGCCTGTCCACCACCAGCATGATCAGACACATGGCAGCGAAGCACCCGACTTTCTGGGCTGAACCCCTGAGTCCAGGAACAGTGTCTGCAGGTGACACCACAGCTTCTTCTGCGTGGAAGTCAATCCCCTGTCCATGGTGCCTGCGAAGATGCCTTCTGCCCTGAACCTGTCATTGCACACACTCAACTACCACCATCAGCAAGCACGTCCTTGTCCCAGCGCAGCCTTCAGTTGTCCATAACCCAGTCATTGGAACGAAAGTGGAAATACGCATCCAATGCCCCACAGGCCACAGTACTAAATTCACACATTTCTCATCTGCTTGCGCTTGAAATGTTGCCTTTTAGGCTCGTGGAGACCGAAGCTTTCCGCAACCTGATGGGGCGGACGTCCCAAGGTACTCTGTCCCCAGCCGACACTATTTTTCCCGGCGTGCCATCCTGGCATTACACAAGCACGTATCCCCCAACATTACCCATGTCCTCAACAATGCAGTTACAGGGAAAGTACACTTAACCATGGACACGTGGACAAGTGTTTCTGGTCAGCGACGTTACCTCTCACTGACGACACCCTGGGTTAACATTGTGGAAGCTGGGACCCAGTCTGACTTTGGGATGGAACACGTCCTACCAACTCCGAGGATTGCGGGCCCTAGCTCAATCAGGGTTGCCCCCACAGTCTACAGCTCCTACACGTCATCCTCCTCCTCCTCTTCAGCCTGCATCTCTGAAAGGACCAAATCAGTCGCAAGCTGGAAGCACTGCAGCACGGCCTCAGCCAAGCCTCAACAGGCTGTGCTAAAGCTAATATGCTTAGGAGACAAACCTCACAATGCTGAAGAGTTGTGGACTACTCTGAAAGAGAAGGCAGATATGTAGCTGATACTGCTGAACCTACAGCCAGGCATGGTGGTGTGTGACAATGGCCGTAACCTGGTGGCGGCTCTGAGGCGAGGCGAACTCACACACGTACCATGCCTGGCCCATGCGCTTAACCTCATGTTTCAGCGGTTTCTCAGAACCTTCCCAGAGCTACCGGATCGGCTTGTGAAAGTACGCTGCCTGTGTGCCCATTTTAGAAAGTCAGCTACAGCTTCAGCTGCACTTTCTGTGCTTCAGCAGTGTTTGCAGCTTCCGGCTCACCAACTGGTGTGTGATGTTGGAACTCTACACTGCATATGCTGGAAAGGATTTGTGAGCAGAAGAGGGCCGTTGTTGAGTACCAACATCAACAATGGCGTCGGTATTCAGTTCAGACTCCACACATAAGACCTCAGGAGTGGACATGGATGTCAGACATATGTACCATCCTACAAAACTTTGAGGAGTCCACCAAGATGGTGAGCGGCGATGACGCCATAATTAGTGTCACCACCCCGCTTCTCTGTATTCTGAAAAGCTCTCTGCTCACAATCAAAGAGGATGCATTGCAGGCGGAGCACGATGAGATGGAGCAAGGAACCATATAGGGTGATTATACACAGCCCAGCCTCATGTCATCCTAAGGTGGATTTGTTGACAATGAGGAAGAGGAGGAGGAGGAAGAACAGGAGCTACTTTCCTGCACTATAGACGGTACTACAAACACAACTGTCATACCATCTGTTCAGCGTGAATGGCCTGAGGACAGGTATGAGGAGGACAGCAAGGTCAGTCATCCTGTTGGTGAGGACACGGAAGTCTTGCCAGTTATCAGTCTGGCACGCATGGCAGACTTTATATTGCGCTGCCTTTCCCGTGACCCTCGCATTATCAAAATTTTTGCGGACACTCAGTACTGGTTGGTGACACTTCTAGACCCACACTACAAGGAGAACTTTCAATCTCTTATGCCTGAGTCAGATAGGTGTATTAAAATGATGCAGTACCAGAGGGCCATTGTTGCGGAATTACTGAAAACGCTGGCGGCAGAGGTCACAGTTCGTTGGCCAACCAAGGAGTAGAGGCGAGAGAGACCCAACTACAATCACGCAGAGGCAGGAGGAGAACACTGGCAAAGTACTGGGACACTTTTCTCAGACCCTCCTATCTCCCTGGCCCAGAGTTGCGGGGTAGTCTCACAAGGCCTGGAACGTTTTGGAAGATGTTGAAGGAGTACCTTGCTGACCGTACCAACGTGCTCCGTGATTCCTCTGTGCCTTTTAATTATTATGTATCCAAGCTGGACACGTTTGCATGAACTGGCTCTCTACACCTTGGAGGTCCTGGCCTGCCCTACCGCTAGCGTTTTGTCAGAGCGGGTTTTTAGTGCCGCTGTTGAAATAATAACTGATAAGGGCATCTGCCTGTCAACAGAAAATGGTGACAGTCTGACCTTTATAAAAATGAACAAGGCATGGATTGGGGCAGACTTCTGTACACCACCGAATGAGAAGAGCGAAACATAACCTTCAATACAGTATATGTTTTGGGAGGTGTATTTCCATGCTCTTCACACCCACACATGGGTATACGCTTCCTGACTTTGGCTATTTGGTGTGTTATTATCCACCTCCTTCTCCTCATCCTCATCATCCACCACCACTAGAACACGATGGTGACCGTGGTCTGTGATGCAACAGCCAGTATTAATTTTTTCAAGGGTGTTTTGATGCCCGTTCAAAAATGTTTACACTCTATGTTCCATGATGATACAGGCATTACATTGTTTTGCAAGGGTGTTTAGGATATCCGTAACTACAATTATTTACACTTTTGGTTGATGTACCCTACCCCAGGGGAAAATGTTTTTCAGCCTATGCACTTAGGGTATAGGCATTACAAGTATAGGAGAGCCGCTCCTTTAAACTGGGAAGACCTTTTTCGCAGGCCATACTCTACGTCTCTTCGGACACCACCACTAGATCACCAGGGTGAACGTGTTCCGTGATTATACAGCCACTACATTGTTTTGCGAGGGTGTTTAGGATGTCCGTAACTACAATTATTTACATTTTTGGTTGATGTTCCACACCCCAGGTTAAAATGTTTTTCAGCCTATGCACTTAGTGTATGGCCATTACAAGTATAGGACACCAGCTCCTATGTAATGGAAACTGATTTTTAGGAGGACTTCATACACGTCTCTTCAAAGTGGTAATTTCATTTGACCAAATTTGGGGCAGGCCTTCCATTCAATGCATAGGAAAATAGTATGGGAGACCCACTTCATAATAACGTGAACTTTGTTGGTTGTTAATATTCTTCAACAATGCAATTCTTCTATGCCAGTTCTTCAGCCTCAACACTGCAATGCTAAAATGTAGGGTCTTCAGACTCACCACAGCAATTGATCAATGCAGGTTCTTAAGCCTCAACAGTGCAATTATCCACTGATGGTTCTTCAGGCTCAACACTGAAATGCTCCACTGCAGGGTCTTTAGCGTCAACACTGCAATGGTCCACCGCTGGGTCTTCAGGGTTAACACTGCAATTGTCCTCCGCTGGGTCTTTAGCATCAACACTGCAATTGTCCACTGCTGGTTATTCAACCTCAACACTGCAATTGTCCACCGTTGGGTCTTCAGCGTCAAAACTGCAGTTGTCCACCGCTGGGTTTTTAGCATCAACACTGCAATTGTCCACTGCCAGGTCTTCAGGCTCAACTATTCACTGCGTAGCCAAACAACATGGGAGTAACAAATTAATAGGAAAAATGTTTTTAGGTGGCCATCAAGAACGTGGTTTCAAAGCCTTTTTGGGATGCGTTTGAATTTCTTGCAGGCAGGGCCTTGTATTCAGTGCATAAGCTAACAGTATGGCAGTGGCAAGAGAGTAAGGTCAACGTGGTTTTCCTGTGTACATCCACTAGGTCGCTTCTAAGCCTTTTTGGGGTGCGTTTGAATTTGATGCAGTCAGGGCCTTGTATTCAATGCATAAGCTAACAGTATGGCAGTGGCAAAAGAGTAATGTGAATGTGGTTTTCCTGTGTACATCCACTAGGTCGCTTCTAAGCCTTTTTGGGGTGCGTTTCAATTTGATGCAGGGCGGGCCTTGCATTCAATGCATAAGCTAACAGTATGGCAGTGGCAAAAGAGTACTTGGTGTGAACTTGGTTTTCCTGTGGCCATCCAGTACCTGGGTTCAAAGGCTTATTGGGGTGCATGTTACTTAGCTGCAGGGCAGGCCTTGCATTTAATGCATTGGCTAACACTATGGAGACCTATTTTCTTATAATTGGAACACTTTTTCATGAGGCCCTATTGTATGTCTCATCAGAGGGGTATTGGTCCTAATTTTTGGCAGTCCAGCCACTCAGTGCCGATGCAGTAACAGTATAGGAGACCCACTGTTTAATATTGGCCCTTTAAGAAGATTAATGCTGCCTGATGTCTCTGTAAAAATTGGCTTTGTGACTTTAAGAGCCCCTCCTTCATAAATGAAACAAGATGTGTCTGATGATGTGTCACACACCACATAGCCAGCTAAGGTTGTTAAATGCTACAATGACATTTCACAGTAAATGCATTTGTATGTGTTGAAAGCAATGGTAAAGTTGAAAAACGCATCAAAAATGCTACGTGTGAACATAGACAAATTGGTGAAGGAACTTTTTTACTTTGGGTTAATTAATTATTTTTCCTTATATAAACATCATTAGCCTGGAAAGGATGTTCCTTGATATATTTCCCAGAAAAATCCATTTTAGTTTCGTTTTTGAATGTTTTTTGGTGGGCCTGTAAAAATGGCGTAAGACTCTGGCAACATTGCTCACAGCTGTGACCTGTGAGTCAGAAATGCTTTCAGGGCATTCCCCATGATGTTCCCGTGTAATTTGAGCTGTGTTTCCATCAGTTACAGTCGTTTTTAGACTTTAAAAGGACCCACGGGGGGTATCATGGCAAAACTGCTCGGTTCTCCCATAGACTTACATTGGGCTCGTTGCTTGAGTCAAGTATCCGAGTATTCCAATTTGCTCGACTCGAATAACGAGCACCCAAGCATTTTAATGCTCGCTCATCACTACTCATTATCTATATAAAAGACTCCTGTCCACACAATCAATCACACTCCAAACTCTCCACCATGGCCAACACCAAAAAGCTGTCTAAGGACACCAGGGACAAAATTGTAGACCTGAACAGGGCTGGGATGAGCTACAGGACAATAGGCAAGCAGCTTGGTGAGAAGGCAACAATTGTTGGCACAATTATTAGAAGATGAAAAATAAACAAGATGACTGTCAATCTTCCTAGGTTTGGGGCTCCATGCAAATCTCACATCATAGGGTAAGATGATTCTGAGAAAGGTCAGGAATCAGCCCATAACTACATGGGAGGATCTGGTCAATGATCTGAAGAGAGCTGGAACCACAGTCTCAAACATTACAGATAGTAACACTATGCTGTCATGGATTATAATCCTGCAGGGCATGCAAGGTAAGGTCCCCCTGCTCACACCAGCACATGTCAAGGATCATTTAAAGTTCATCTATGACAATCTGGATGATCCGGAGGAGGCATGGGAGAAGGTCATATGGTCAGATGAGACCAAAATAGACCTTTTTGGTATCAACTCCACTCAGCATATTTGGAGAAAGAAGAAGGATGAGTATATCCCCAAGAACATCATGCAAACCATGAAGCATGGTGGGGAAACATACTTTTGGGGGTGCTTCTCTGCAAAGGCAGACAGGAACGACTGCATCGTATTGAAGGGAGGATGGCTTCATGTTTCGTGAGATTTTGGCCAACAACCTCCTTCTCTCAGTAAGAGCATTGAAGATGGGTCATGGCTGGATCTTTCAGCATGACAATAACATGAAATACACAGCCAGGGCAACTAAGAAATGGCTCCGTAAGAAACATTTCAAGGTCCTAGTGTGGCCTAGCCAGTCTCCAGACCTGAACCCAATATAAAATCTTTGGAGGGAGCTGAAACTCAATGTTGCCCAGTGACAGCCCCGTATGTTATGATTCGGTAAGGAGGACAGTAGCAAAAATAGACTAGGCAACTAGACACCCAGAGAGGTTGTTAACTTTGCGGATTGCAGACCCCTAAACTGGCAGCACAACTAGAATTAGCCTTGGGACGTACCTACGGTGCTCTAGACGCCTCAACACAGCCGAAGAGTTAACTACGCCTAAAGAGAGAAAAGGTAAAAGCTAAACTGCCCCAGAGTAGAGCCCCAAAGGAATAGGCAGACCCCGAACATATATTGGCGGTGAGACAAGATGAAATATAAACGCAGGCAGAAAATAGAGCAAGCAAATGCTGGGGCCCAACCTGTCTAGATAGAACAGGACATGAAAGAATACTGTCTGCAATCCAGCAAAAAAACCCTAAGAAAAATTCCAACACGTCTGATATGCAAAAATACTGAGACCACACAATCTCTCCCCCGCTAGATCAGAACTCTGGTGTGAACTGGCAGCAAATCAGCAGACACTGAAATAACAGTAAACTGGAAATACATAAACTGTCTCTGGTGTGAACTGGTAGCAAATCAGCAGATACTGAAATAGCAGGGAACTGGAAATACATAAACTGTGGCAAATGAGAAACAGAGTCCAGCACAGGCCCCCACAGGGAACCTGGCTGTACTAACTCCAGAAAGGCAGAAAACTGGGATAAGCAAAAGGAAAACAAAATAAATAAACAGCCAAATAACTTATCTGAAAGATGCAGGAAACAGCAGGGAGCAAGCAGACTTCCAAATGGCTCAGGAAGAAACAAATCACCGGCAAGAATCATGGGAAGGCTGCTTACTTAAATCTCCCCAGTCAGCAATACCTGATTGCCAATCATCGCCCTCAGGTGATAAACTTCTGTTAGCCAAAGCAGCTTCATTACCATCAGCAACCACCAGGGGGAGCCCAAACTCAGAAGTCAGATTGAAAGTGTTCACAACACCCGTAACCTGAAAGCTCTGAAGATCTATATGGAGGAGTGGGAAGAAGTCTCTGCTGCAGTGTGTGCAAACTTGGTCAAGAACTACAGGAAATGTCTGACATCTGTAATTGCAAACAAACGTTTCTGTACCAAATATTAAGTTCTGTTTTTCTATTGTATCAAATACTTATTTCATGCAGTAAAATGCAAGTTAATGATGTAAAAATCATACAATGTGATTTTCTAGATTTTATTTTCAGATTCTCTTTCACAGTTGAAGTGTATATATGATAAAAATTACAGACCTCTCCATTCTTTGCAGTTGGGAAAACGTTCAAAATCGGCAGTGTAAAGAATACCGTATTTTTCGGACTATGAGATGCACTTTTTCCCCAAAAAATTTGGTAGGAAACGGGGGTGCGTCTTATAGTCAGAATGTACCATACTTACACTTAGCGTGGTGGCTGCAATTCTTCCGGTGGTCCTGGTCCGACGCTGCAGGGCAATGGTTGTGCGGCTGGTGTGGTGGTGCTCGATGGTGCCGGGGGCTCCAGCGACATTTTTTGATGTCCAACGCTACAGGGCGATGATGGTGCGGCGGTGCTCGTGGTGCCGGGGGCTCCGGCGACATTTTCTGATAGCCCGGAGCCCCTGCACTTCTAGTAAGTACTGTAAAAGTACAAGGACTTTTTATTTTTTCAACAAATCTATTATATAATCAGTTGTTTAGTAATCTAGACAGCAGTGTTTGCCTTATTTTTTAATATGGGTATTTTTTTTTACCTATAATTCAGTTTCAGCAAACCAGGTTCTTCTTCTAAACATTGACTATAATGGACATGTCTTTTTTTTTTCAACCGAAAAATACAACATTCCTGGGCATGTATAAAAAAATGCCCTACAGAAGTAGTGATGAACTTTGGCTTTGAGGTATTGCGTTTAATGAAAACGATACCTACTTGCTTCATGCAGAGAAAACCACAAACCCAACTTCCGTAGTAAACGGCACTTACTGGGTTCTTTACCATTTCCTTTCATGTTACTGCAGGAGTAACTTGCAAACCCCATTTACTGTTTACATCTGCGTTGTAATTTCCAAATTTCTTCTCTGATCAGAAGATTAGAAAATAAATGAAAATTCGGGAAATGCAGGAACTCCTGAATGATGGACACTTTTATAGAGAAACTGTCAGCATGATTTTCCATGATATAGTAAAGAAAGACATGTCCATAATGGCGCAATTACATAGCCGGTGCTGTCCTCGCCGCGGGCGGTGCTTGTGCAGATTGATCTTGAGATAAATCTGTGCAAGGGCTGCCCGTGGCAAGGACAGCGCCGGCATGAACTTTCAAATAGGAGGCAGGTCATTCACAAAGCAGTGACCTGTCAATCAAACATCAGAGGCAGGCGGAGGGGCCAGGGCTGGAGTCCAAGACACTACTTAAGGTACTGCCACGCTAAACAATCCCGCTAGTGATCTCGTTAGCGTCGCATACTAATGAGATCGCTAGCGGGATTGTTTTAACATCGCTAGTAGCTGCCTAATTTAGCGATGTCGTTAAGGACGCTAACAAATAGCGATCTCCTTAACGACACCGCACATCACACTACCTCCACGTCAACAGATCCTCCTTGCAGTCAGTGACAGCGGCTACGGGCGGCGGCCCCTCCGTGATGTGGTCTGCTGTGCTGGGAGGTTCCGGTGCTGTCCCCCTGCTCCGGGCCTGGCGCTCCTGTGGGGGATGGGTGGCCGGTCTCCTCCTCTTCCCGGCTCGCAGCGCTGGGAGATGCACGGCTGACACCCAGCGCTCAGTGCGCACAATCACCGGATATTCCGCAGGCCGGTTCTCCCCGTCATACAGCTGCTGTGAGGAGGACGTCCCCGGTGCAGATGTTACTGCCCCTCCCAGGAGCAGACGGCCGCCGTGCTACCAGGTGCCACACTCAGCGATATATGCTCACCAGCGGGACACCAACGATAAAAATAGGGTCCGGAACGATGAGAACTATGAACGAGATCACAGCAGGATCTCAGCAGGGGCCACGTCGCTAGTACATGCCACACACAACAACGTCACTAACAAGATCGCTAAATAGTGACGTTTTTTAGCGATCTCGTTAGCGACGCTGTTTAGTGTGGCATACCCTTTACAGTCCTGTTCCTATGCACCCAAAACTAATTACACCATGGCTTCAAATACTGATTATAAAACATCCACCGTGTGGATTTCTTCAGTAAAGGCATCTGTTGAATCTGTATAACAGCGCCATTATGACCATGCCATAACTAAACATGCAAAATCGTAATTATGGGTTCCCTTTAAATGTAATGGAGTCTATCTGGTTACGGTCATGATGTCCAGCATTTTAATGGACAGAATAGCGCTGAATGCTGTGCTATTTTTTCCAGTATTTCTGGATGGATTTACAATGGATGCTCCGAAAATAAGCCTTGATTAATCAAGATCGGCGTTGTTCACACTGTGTCTGAGTCTAATGCCTCTTAATGAATCAGGCACATGTGTAAAGTGGTGTATGACTACATGCACCTTGCCACAAATCTTACTCCAGTCACAGACTGGAGTAAGATTTGTGCAGTATGGCACACTGCTGCTATTCATGAATTAGATGAGCCATTGCATCACGCCCTTGTCCCAGCTCCGCCCATTTTGATTGAGCTAGTGGAAACTGGTGTAAAAATGCCAAGTCACTAGATCTTTGCGGAACTCCGCGATCCTCAAAAAATTGACCTGGTCAATGACCTGAAGAGAGCTGGGACCACAGTCTCAAACATTACCGTTAGTAACACACTACGGCATCATGGATTAAAATCCTGCAGGGCACGCAAGGTCTCCCTGCTCACGCCAGCACATGTCCAGGCCCGTTTGAAGTTCACCAATGACCATCTGGATGATACAGAGGAGGCATGGGAGAAGGTCATGGGGTCTGAGTAGACCAAAATAGAACTTTTAGGTATCAACGCCACTGTTTGGAGGAAGAAGAAGGATGAGTACAACCCCAAAACACCATCCCAACCATGAAGCATGGTGGGGTAAACATCATACTTTGGGGTGCTTTTCTGCAAAGGGGACAGAATGACTGCACCATGTTGAAGGTAGGATGGATGGGGTCATATATCACAAGATTTTGGCCAACAACCTCCTTCCCTCTGTAAGAGCATTGAAAATGAGTCGTGGCTGACAATGACCCAAAACACACAGCCAGGGCAACTGAGGAGTGGCTCCTTAAGAAGCATTTCAAGGTCTTGGAGTGACCTTAACCCAATAGAAAATCTTTGGATGGAGGTGAAACTCAATGTTGCCCAGAGACAACAACGAAACCTGAAAGATTTGGAGAAGACCTGTATGGAGGAGTGGGCTAAAATCCCTGCTGCTGTGTGTGCAAACTTGGTCAAGAACTACAGGAAATATCTGACTTCTGTAATTGCAAAGGAAGGTTTCTGTACCAAATATTAATGTCACAACTCTGTTGTCAGGAGGATGGGGTTAAATCAAAGTAGGAGAAGAAAGGGAATTATCACACACTTAAAACCTAGCAACAGTGGCAGACAAATTCACCAAACGCCTTCTCTACTAACAACCACCAACAACCTCCAGCCATGCAGCATAAGCTAGCTCTGACAATGAGTGCTAGCCAGGACTGAGTTTAGATAGGAGATAGGAGTGGCTAACAGTGCACAGCTGAGAGCCTTAAGGCAGGAAAGCTTCTAGGAGCTCTCAACTGAGCAGATTAACCTATTGTGAATACTCTGGAGGTGACTTCTGAGCTGGGGCTTCCTCCAGTGGTTGCTGAGGGTAATGAACTGATTGCTGAATGGCCTTCAGCTGGCTCTGAATGGTCTGATATAAGTGACCTGAGCTCCCTTCAGCCTTGCCGGTAATCAATTGTTCTTCCTGGTCTTGCTTGGAGCTCAGCTTGAATTCCTGCTCTCATTCAGATAAGTGATTAGCTGTTTTTTCTCCTCTGGTTGGATTTTCCTTGCTTGTTTGCGGTTTAGCAGTATTCTTCAGCTTGGTCCCCTTTTGGGGCCTGGCGCTGCAATTGTGCTCTGTTTGTGTTTGCACTTTTGCTCTGTTCCTATGTCACTTTTTATTTGCTGAATTGCTGTGTGTTACACCAGAGATCTGATTTAGGTGATAGAGATTGTGTGATCTCAGGTTTTTTGTTAATCAGAAGTGTTGGTATTTTTGTCAGAGTTTTTTTTTTGGGTTGCAGTCAGAATTCTTTCCTATACTTTTCTATCTAGACAGATTGGGCCCCAGCATTTGCTCATTCTATTTTCTGTCTGTGTTCGTATTTCTTCTGGTCTAACCGCCATTACATGTTTGGGGGCTTACTATTTCTTTGGGGATTCTGCTACGGGGCAGATAGCATTCATCTTTCTGCCTTTAGGTGTAGCTATCTCTCCGGCTGTGACGAGGCGTCTAGGATCACCGTAGGTACGCTCCACGGCTACTTCTAGTGTTGCGGTTGGTTCAGGGTCCTGCAATCCAATAGTTTCCAGCCTCTCTGGTGTATTGCTTCAATGCCTATTTTTTGCAATTTCTCCTCAGCTACCGAAACATAACAGTATTACCGGCCTAACTGAAAATTATATGGTACTCAACAGAAGGGAAAAATAGTAAAAGGAAAAAGAAAAAAGGGAGTTGTCAGAAATTTTTTTTTTCTGTTTGTTGCATTTTTTCCCTTTTTTTCTCTGGGTGCTGAGGAGGATTTTTTTTTTCCTCAATGGAGTTTGCACAGTTGTCTGGCCGTGTGGAGCAGCTTGCCACTGAGGTTCAGAGTATTGCTACCTATCTTGCTAGGTTGCCAGTTGTGGAACCTAGGATCCCCATACCAGATTTATTTTTGGGGATCTGTCTAAATTTCTGAATTTCAAAAATAACTTTAAGTTGTTTTTTGCCTTAAAGCCTAAGTCCTCAGGGAACGCAGCACAGCAGGTTCAAATTGTCATCTCTCTGCTGCGCGGCAACCCTCAGGATTGGGCTTTTTCCCTGACACCTGGGGATCCTGTTTTGAATGATGTTGATGTATTTTTTCAGGCTCTGGGGTTATTATACGATGAACCTAATGTCACTGATCAAGCTGAAAAGACCTTGTTGGCATTAAATCAGGGTCGTGAAGACGCTGAGCTGTACTGTCAGAAATTTCGAAAGTGGGCAGTCCTGACCAAATGGAATGATGATGCTTTGGCAGCCCTTTTTCGGAAGGGTCTGTCAGAAAATGTAAAGGACGTTATGGTGGGATTCCCTGTTCCCTTTGGTCTCAATGATTCTATGTCTTTGGCTATTCAAATTGGCAGACGTTTGCGTGAGCGCAAAGGTATGCGTGAGATAGTGTTGCCTTGTGAGCCAGCTCCTGAGCCCATGCAGTGTGATGGAGTGACTTCTGGGGCTCAGCGTCTTGAGTTTTGAAAGCTCAATGGGTTATGTTTCTACTGTGGTGACGCTTCTCATGCTATTTCCGTCTGCCCTATTCGAGGAAGACGTTTTGCGCGCTCAGTTGTCTTGGGTAGTGTTCAGACTAAATTTCTGTTGACTGTTACCCTGATTTGCTCCCTGTCCACATTTTCAGCTCAGGCTTTTGTTGATTCAGGAGCAGCTATTAACCTGATGGATTTTGACTTTGCCAAACGTTGTGGATTTCCCATGATACCCCTGCGGCAGAGGCGTAGCTAGGGGTTCAGCTCAGGGGGGGGCGAAACATCTGAGTGGGCCCCTAACAGTAGGACATATCATTGGAGCAACCTGCGCAATTGCACATGGGTGCAAGAGGTAAGGGGGCCCATATATTCCTCCAAAGAAGGGGAAATTTTGCATTTTTATGAGCTCTTGGGCTGCAAAGCGCCCATATATTGTTCTTGCACAGGGGCCCTTTCTGTCTGTGTCTCCTTGTGGCCCCTAACCAGGTAATCATGATTATAGCTATGGGGGTATAGGGGAACCTCAAGAGATGACCGCACTGTCATTGAAAATAAATCTCCATACAAACACCATCACTGATAATACCGCCTTATGGTGACATATAGTGGTAGATACCAGTCCTACAGAACATATAAGAGATTACAGTACAGTTATAGATGGTGACTTACAGAGGACGGCCTTTCAGGTGGAGTCATTCACTTTTCCCATCTTTTCCATCTGGCCCAGACCGACATGTCGACTTCTCCAGCCAGGGCTCATCTGCACAGATTACAACAAAGACACATCTGACTTCTCACATTTCCAGCACATGTAGACATGTAGAATCATAATCCTCATGTCCAACCCCCAGCTCAATGCTGAATTCACTAAACCATCTCAGACAGATGTCTGTCCAGCCTAAGTGTGAAGACCTCCATTGAAGGAGAACTCACCACCTCTCGTGGCAGCCTGTTCCACTCATTGATCACCCTCACTGTCAAAAAGTTTTTTTCTATTATCTAATCTGTATCTTCTCCCTTTCAGTTTCATCCCATTGCTTCTTGTGTTTCCACAATGTATTCCCAACCTGCACCAACTCCTCATCCTGCTGATACCCCAATACTGAGCCGTATGTGACCCTATTACTGCACCTGATACCCCAATACTGAGCCGCTGCATGTGTCCCTATTACTGCACCTGATACCCCAATACTGAGCCGCTGCTGCCGTATGTGACCCTATTACTGCACCTGCTGTGTGGTACAAAAACAGAGCTCCTCCTAGTGCCCCACATAATAATGCCCCCACTGTGCACCTTAGACTGTAATAATGCCTCCTTTGTGCTCTCTAGATGGTAAAATTGCCAATATTAATTTCCTGTGCTTGTGCCCTCCACATTTTGCCCCTAGAAAGTAATAATACTCCATGTGCAACTTTGATGGTCACAATACTGAGAGCCCCTATAACAATAATGTTTAAGTGCCCACAGCTCCCCTCTACACCATATGATGATCCCACAGCTCCAGCTCCCTCATACACAGTATGATGATCCCACAGCTCCCTCATACACTGTATGATGATCCCACAGTTCCCTCATACACTGTATGATGATCTCACAGCTCCCCTATACACCGTATGATGATCCCACAGCTCCCCTATACACCGTATGATGATCCCACAGCTCCCCTATACACTGTATGATGATCCCACAGCTCCCCTATACACCGTATGATGTTCCCACAGCTCCCCTATACACTGTATGATGATCCCACAGCTCCCCTATACACTGTATGATGATCCCACAGCTTCCCTATACACCGTATGATGATCCCACAGCTCCCCTATACACTGTATGATCCCACAGCTCCCCTATACACCGTATGATGATCCCACATCTCCCCTATACACAGTATGATGATCCCACAGCTCCCCTATACAAAGTATGTTGATCCCACAGCTCCCCTATACACAGCATGATGATGCCACAGCTCCTCTATACACACTATAATGCTCCCACAGCTCCCCCTATACACAGTATGATGATCCCACAGTTCCCCTATACACACTATGATGCTCCCACAGCTCCCCTATACACAGTATGGTAGGCACACAGCTCCCTTATATACAGTATGATGGGCCCGCAGCTCCCGTACATACAGTATAATGTCCCCCAGAGTTCCCCTATATACAGAATGATGTCCCCACTGCTCCTCCAATACACAGTATAATCGTTAATAGTGTTCTGACACTGTGCGGCGCCTGCACTGAGAGCTCCTCTTCAGGGAGGAAATTTATTCTCCCGGCAGCCTTGCTCTTCCAGTCATAGGGGCTGCGCTGGCACGGTTTCAGTCACTGCTCTGTGTATAGAAAGTGGCTGCTGTAAGAGCACCACGGCACTGACTGACAGCCGGCTCAGCACCGTCTCCCACCCAGTAACTACCCTACTGGTGCCCCTATAAATAATAATGCTTCCTAAGTGCCCACATAATAATTAACTGAGTCCCCTACGCACAGTTGTAATGGCCCCAGCATCACTGATGTAAGCAGGGGGTCGTGTGATGACTCTTTCGGCTTCTTCCAATTATCTTCTATTGAGAGAAGTCAAACTTACCTAGTCGACATGTGCAAATAGCAAATGTGGCCGCATGACCGCCTGATCGCACCAGTGGTCTTGGGTCTCATGATAGCAGGTGCACCATATCATGATTTGGCCGTCTGTAGTCTCAGAGTGACTGCAGACAATTATCCCAAGCTTTTAATAACGTTATAATAATAAATGAATTATGAAATTATTAAATAGAATGCAGGATCGTATCGCCATCCTCGGACTGACAGTTGGCTCTCCTGACCTGAGTGTAAAAGCTGCATAGTAATCCATCACACTGTCACACTCATGTCAGGAGCGGCAGCGGGCAGTCCGAGGATTGCGAAGTGATCCTCGGATGAGTTATACGGCCGTCTGCCTGCGCCTTTATGCTAAGGCCGGGGTCACACTTGCAAGAAAATCACACGAATCTCGCACCTCAACACCCGGCACTACCACCGGCACTCGGGAGAGGAGTGTGTGGCTGCATGTATTTCTATGTATTTCTATGCAGCCGCACATGAGGGTCCGAGTGCCGGCGGCAGGGTTGGGTGTTGATGCGCGAGTTTCTCGCATCACACTCGCAAGTGTGATGCCGGCCTTATACTTATCCTGGTTATACTAATACTTAGATATTAACCCCATCCTCTCACATTAACCCTCCAGTGCCCTGTCTCCTCTCTCCCATAATACCCCCATCCTCTCACATTCAGTCCCCAGTGCCTTAGCTCCCATAATACCCATCCTCTTACATTAATTCCCCAGTGCTCTAGCCCCCACAATACCCCATCCTCTTACATTAACCCCCCAGTGCCCTAGCCCCCACAATACCCATCCTCTCACATTAACCCTCCAGTGCCCTGTCTCCTCTCTCCCATAATACCCCATCCTCTTACATCCACCCCCATTGCCCTAGCCCCCACAATACCCCTGTCCTCACATACACCCCAAGTACAATGTCTCCTCTCCCCTTAATACCCCTCATCCTCTTACATTCACCCCCAGTGTCCTAGCCCCATCCTCTTACATTAACCACCCCAGTGCCCTAACCCCACAATACCTCCATCCTTACACATTAACCCCCCACTGCCCTAGCTCCAACAAAACCCCCATCCTCTCACATTCACCCCCAGTGCCGTCTCCTCTTCCCCACAATATCCCCCATCCTCTCACATTAAGCCCCCCAGTGCCCTAGCCCCCACAATACCCCCATCCTCTCATACACCCCCAGTACCCTGTCTTCTCTCCCCTTAATACCCTCATACTCTTACATTCGCCCCCAGTGTCCTGTCTCCTCTCCCATAATACCTCATCCTCTCACATTAACCCCCCCAGTGCCTTAGCCCCATCCTCTTACATTAACCCACCAGTGCCCTAGCCCCCACAATACCTCCATCCTCACACATTAACCCACCTCTGCCCTAGTCCCAACAACACCCCCATCCTCTCACATTCACCCCAGTGCCGTATCCTCTCCCCCATAATACCCCCATCCTCTCACATTTTCAACCCACAGTGACCATGAGATGTACAAACTAAAGGAATGTAATCAATTCCATCCCCACTTACTCATACCTCCCAACTTTTGAAGATGGGAAAGAAGGACAAAGGTTGTGGCGCGCGCATCGCGCCGCGGCAAGTTTTAGGCCAGCCCAGACCACACCCATTTCACAACTAGTCACACCCATGTCCACGCCCCTACCACACCCATTTAGCACTGGTGATCACACTGACGGTACTGAGGGCACAGTGACTGGTACTGTGGGCTCACTGGTACTGAGTAAAAGAAAGAACAGAGAGAAAAAAAAACAGAAAGGAGATAGAGAAAGAAAGAGGGGAAAGCAACAAAGAACAGAGAGAAAGTAGAGCGAGAAAGAAATAAACAAAGAAAGGGGAAAGAAAGAACAGAGAGAAAAAAACAAAGAGGGGAAAGAAAGAACAGAGACGGAGAAAGAAAGAGGGGAAAGAAAGAACAGAGGGAGAAAGAAAGAGGGGAAATAAAGAACAGAGACAGAAAGAAAGAAATACGGGAAAGAAAGAACAGAGAGAGAAAGAAAGAAAGAAGAAAGAACAGAGAGAAAGAAAGAACAGAGAAAGAAAGAGGGGACAGAAAAAAAGAACAGAGAGAAAAAAAGAAAGAGGGGAAAGAAAGAACAGAGAGGGAGAGAGAAAGAAAGAGGGGAAAGAAAGAACAGAGGGAGAGAGAAAGAAAGAAGGGAAAGAAAGAACAGAGAGAGAAAGAAAGACAGAGGGGAAAGAAAGAATAGAGAAAGAAAGAAGAAAGAAAGAACAGAGAAAGAGAGGAAAGAAAGAACAGAGAGAGAAAGAAAGAACAGAGAGGGAGAGAGAAAGAGGGGAAAGAAAGAACAGAGAAAGAAAGACAGAGGGGGAAAGAAAGAACAGATAGAAAAAGAAAGTAAGAAAGAATAGAGAGAGAAAGAAAGATGGGACACAAAGAACAGAGAGAGAAAGAAATGGGAAAGAATGAACAGAGAGAGAGAAAGAAAGAAAGAGGGGAAAGAAAGAAAGAACAGAGAGAGAGAAAGAAAGAAAGAACAGAGAGAAAGAAAGAAAGAGGGGAAAGAACAGAGAGAGAGAAAAAGAAAGAGGGGAAAGAAAGAACAGAGAGAGAAAGAAAGAACAGAGAGGGAGAGAGAAAGAAAGAAAGAGGGGAAATAAAGAACAGAGAAAGAAAGACAGAGGGGGGAAGAAAGAACAGAGAAAGAAAGAATAGAGAAAAAGAAAGAGGGGAAAGAAAGAACAGAGAGAAAGAAAGAGGGGAAAGAAAGAGGGAAAGAAAGAACAGAGAGAGAGAAAGAAAAAAAGAACAGAGAGAAAGAAAGAGGGGAAAGAACAGAGAGAGAGAAAGAAAGAAAGACGGGAATGAAAGAACAGAGAGATAGAGAAAAAGAAAGAAACAGAGAGAGAGAAAGAAAGGGGACAGAAAAAAAGAAAGAGGGTAAAGAAAGAAACAACAGAGGGAGAGAGAGAAAGAAGGGAAAGAAAGAACAAAGAGAGAAAGAAAGAACAGAGATAGAGAGAAAGAAAGATGGGAAAGAAAGAACAGAGAGAGAGAAAGAAAGAGAAAGAAAGAATACAGAGAGAAAGAACAGAAAGAAAGAGGGGAAAGAAAGAACAGAGAGAAAGAAAGAACAGAGAGAGAAAGAACAGAGAGAAAGAAAGAACAGAGAGAGAAAGAAAGAGAAAGAAAGAACAGAGATAGAAAGAAAGAGGGGAAAGAAAGAACAGAGAGAAAGAAAGAAAAAGAACAGAGAGAGAAAGAAAGATGGGAAAGAAAAGAAAGAACAGACAGAAAGAAAGAACAGAGAGAGAAAGAAAGAAAGAAAAAAAGAAAGAGAAAAAGAAAGGGGAAAGAAAGAACAGAGAGATAGAAAGAAAGAGGGGAAAGAAAGAACAGAGAGAAAGAAAGAAAAAGAACAGAGAGAAAGAAAGATGGGAAAGAAAGAACAGAGAGAGAGAAAGAGGGGAAAGAAAGAAAGAACAGAGAGAGAGAAAGAAAGAAAGAGGGGAAAGAGAGAGAAAGAAAAAACGAACAGAGAAAAAGAAAGAAAGAGGGGAAAGAACAGAGAGAGAAAAAGAGGGGGAAAAAAGAACAGAGATAGAGAAAAAGAAAGAAACAGAGAGAGAGAAAGAAAGAAAGAGAAAGGAAAGAAAGAAAGAACAGAGATAGAAAGAAGGGAAAGAAAGAACAGAGAGAAAGAAAGATGGGAAAGAAAGAAAGATGGGAAAGAAAGAACAGAGAGAAAGAAAGAAAGAACAGAGAGAGAGAAAGAAACAGAGAGAGGAAGAAATAAAGATTCTATAAAGATACTATAGCAGCCCGTCTCCCATTGTAGTGCCCACCTGAGCCTCCCGATGTAGGACATATCATGATCTGCTCACATGGCCGACATCCCCGATTCCAAGGCGAGGACACGGTGATGGATCTGAAGCATTCCCTGAAGTGCCTCCATGGTTCAGTCACAATCTCCTCCTGAAATTACCTCATTTCCGGTCATCATCCAGCACGTCACTTCTGGTGGAACATCACGTGCGAGTTTTAAAGTGCTCTTCGGGGCTCCGGCATGTACTCCTGTGTCCACGGGAAAAACTCCCGGCCGGGACAGCGGGGCAGACTCTCAAAATCGGGAGTGTCCCGCTGAATTCAGGACGGTTGGGAGCTATGAATGCTCCCCACCATACACCTTGTACACGCACGGCTCTGCACACCTCATACACACACGGTTCCGTTTTGTATGCCTCGTACACACACGGCTCAGCTCCGTCCACCTCACACACACAAGGCTATGTGTACAGTATACAGAAGGCTCCACTCCGTACACCTTGTACACACGCAGCCACGCTTTGTACACCTTGTACACACACGACTCCACTCCGTAAACCTTGTACACATGCGGCTTTGCAGCATACACCTCGTACACACGCGGTTCTGCTCCGTACACCTCGTACACACGCGGCTCCGCTACATACACATGCGGCTCCACTCCATACACACACGGCTCTGCTCCACTCTGTACACTCACGGCTCAAGCATGGAGCCCTGTGTGTACGGAGCTGAGCGGCTCAGCTCCGTACACTTCACACACACAGGGCTCCGTTTCATACACACACAGCACTGCTACATCCACCTCGTACCCACGGCTCAGCTCCGTAAACCTCGTACACACGCGGCTCAGCTCCGTAAACCTCGTACACGCGCGGCTCAGCTCCGTGCACCTCGTACAGACACACGGCTCCGCTCCATCCAACTCGTACAGACACGGTTCTGCTACATCCAACTCGTACACACAAGGCTCCGCTCCGTACACCTCGTACACACTACAGCACTGCTACATCCACCTCGTACACGGGCGGCTCCGCTCCATGCACCTCGTACACGTGTGGCTCTGCTCCGTGCACCTCGTACATGTGCGGCTTAGCTCCGTGCACCTCGTACACGCGCGGCTCCGCTCCATCCAACTTGTACACACACGGCTCTGCTACATCCACCTCGTACACACACGGCTCCGCTCCGTACACCTCGTACACACACTGCTCCGCTCCGTACACCTCGTACACACACGGCTCCGCTCCGTACATCTCGTACACACGGCTCCGCTCCGTACACCTCGTACACCCACGGTTCCGCTCCGCACACCTCGTACACACGGCTCCGCTCCGTACACCTCGTACACACGGCTCCGCTCCGAACACCTCAACACCCACGCTCCGCTCCGTACACCTCGTACACACACGGCTCCGCTCCGTACACCTCGTACACACACGGCTCCGCTCCATACACCTCATACACACACGGCTCCACTCCGTACACCTCGTACACACATGGCTCTGCTCCGTACACCTCGTACACACACGACTCTGCTACATCCAACTTGTACACACTACAGCACTGCTACATCCACACTGTAAACCCGAGTCCTGACCCCCCCACACACAAAGTTACCCTCATCCAGCACCATGACAACCATCACAGCGCAGAGTCCTGCACACAAGGAGGACACTGATCATGTGACCCCTGACTCCTCCCCTCCTGTTACCTTATCACAGGTCCTGTGGGCACAGAAGAGAACAGCAAGAGCAGCGTCATTGCTAGCTGCTGTGAGGCTGTGCTGTCTCTATAGCACAGCCTCACAGCAGCTAGCAGTGACGCTGCTCTTGCTGTTCTCTTCTGTGAGGACTCCCTGTCTTCAGACAGGGAGGGCAGGAAGGGGTGCATGAGGGGCGTGGCGGCTCATCTCAGTGCGGGACACATAGTGTCCTCAGCGGGACAGCGGGACGGGGGGTCAGAATCGGGACTGTCCTGCTCAATCCGTGATGGTTGGGAGGTATGACTTACTGATGAAGCTTGCAGGCACAGTGAGGCAGGACCAGGAAGTGTCCATGTGAGGAGGGCACTAGGACCCAGCGTGCCTGAGCCCATCAGAGTCTGCACAGAAAGTAACTGCAGCTGCTGCTCCAGGAAGGAGCTTCTGGGTGAGAAAGCCGCACACTGCACTGACTGCAGGGACTGGGACTCTGGCTCTGCAACCGGCCGCTGTGCAGTCTGTCTGACAGGGGAGCTGGCATTGATAAAAGAGGAGATAGGGCATAAGCCCCTGCCAGCTCACCTAACCACCACCGGAACACGAGACCACAAGTCCAGACCAAGACGTTGAATGCAGAAGAAAAAAAGGAGGAGCAGTCCGGCTTCTTAAAAAGTGCAATGCTTTATTCTTATCCAGATAAATCGTCACATAACGGTGTCCTCCAAAAGTGCAAACAACGGAGAGTTGGCACCTACTAGCTGTAACAGCGACACGTTTCGACCACTGAGGGTCTTTGTCAAAGCTGTATGTTTCATTATGCATCTGCGTTATAAAGATATGTCTGACCCATGTATCAGCTGTTGCAGCATTGTGCGATTGAAACAGATGCTTTCAATCTGCATTTTAATTGAAAGTCAGCAACTATCTATTTGGCCAGGTGTACATACCAGCGTATTTTTGTTAGGGTCTAGACATAGTTTTTGCAGATGCATAAGAAAAAGATAATACACATAAAAAACTAATTACAAATAAATCCAAACCAAAAACAAATGAAAAAGGAAAAAAGAGAGAATGCAATAAATATGGGCACATATACTAATTCTTGGTTGATTTCTTTGGTGATTATCCTCCAGGATTATTCTAAAGTCATGTTGTTTTCATTAGTGCTGATATAATCAGCCTGTGATGATAAACTGACATAGAAGATTCGTATCACATTGCCAGTTTCTTTCCAGGAGGATCTATTGAGGACAGCATGGTGTAACCATTTATACACAATAATTTTTCTTTCTAAAGGAAGAAAAGCAAAAAGTGAAAAGAAGATTTTTGAATAATGACAGTCAGAAACATATGATATATTTGTATATAACACTTTGCTACTTCAGATGTACAACATCCAATACTGACAATCAGAGACATAAAATGTATAATATTCTGCTACTTCAGATATGCGAATTATGGCACATAAAAAGGAAAATTGAATAGTTGTGTATATGACCAGAATTTGACTCAATAGTTTTCATTGGTGTAATTATTTTAAAAAACTACATCTTATTCTGTTTATTTCGTTACACTGTGCCAGGACTGCTATATTAGAGTGACATTTTTTTTTTTTTGCTCCCTGGTTTCATGATTAATTTACTCATTTATACTAGTGCCAATATTCTATTATATTTGTATCTAAATGTATATGCATAAACTTTGAAATTATGTCAAAATCAGTAGTGTATTTATTATAGTCCTACATCAGCGATATCAATTAGTGTAATCATATGAAGCGAACTGAATTTCTGTGCTAGTTCAATATAATGCACTAAGATCTTTATGTAAAAGACTATATTAGCTCATCCATTTCTATATTTATATACCAATATGGATGTAAAGAATATATAGTTTAACCCCTTCACCCCCAAGGGTGGTTTGCACGTTAATGACCGGGCCAATTTTTACAATTCTGACCACTGTCTCTTTATGAGGTTATAACTCTGGAACGCTTCAACGGATCTTCGCGATTCTGAGAATGTTTTCTCGTGACATATTGTACTTCACGTTAGAAGTAAAATTTCTTCGATATAACTTGCGTTTATTTTTGAAAAAAACGCAAATATGGCGAAAATTTTTAAAATTTTGCAATTTTCAAACTTTGAATTTTTATTCCCTTAAAACAGAGAAATATATCACACAAAATAGTTAAGAAATAACATTTCCCACATGTCTACTTTACATCAGCACAATTTTGGAACCAAAATTTTTTTTTGTTAGGAAGTTATAAGGGTTAAAAGTTGACCAGCGATTTCTCATTTTTACAACAAAATTTACAAAGCCATTTTTTTTAGGGACCACCTCTCATTTGAAGTCACTTTGAGGGTCTATATGGCAGAAAATACCCAAAAGTGACACCATTCTAAAAACTGCACCCCTCAAGGTACTCAAAACCACATTCAAGAAGATTATTAACCCTTCAGGTGCTTCACAGGAACTAAAGCAACGTGGAAGGAAAAAATGAATATTTAACTTTTTAGCCACAAAAATGATCTTTTACAAACTTTTTTTTTATTTTCACAAGGGTAAAAGGAGAAAATGGACAGATAAGGTTGTTATGCAATTTCTCCTGAGTACGCCAATACCCATATGTGGGGGAAAACCACTGTTTGGGCACACGGCAGAGCTTGTAAGGGAAGGAGCGCCGTTTGACTTTTTCAAACTAAAATTGGCTGGAATTGAGATTGGACGCCATGTCGTGTTTGGAGAGCCCCTGATGCACCTAAACAGTGGAAACCCCACAAGTGACACCATTTTGGAAACTAGACCCCCTAAGGTACTTATCTAGATCTGTTGTGAGCACTTTGAACCCCCAAGTGTTTCACAAAAGCTTATAATGCCTGGGTGTGAAAAAAAAAAAAAAACAATTTTCCACAAAAATGATTTTTTAGTCCCAAATTTTTGAATTTTCCCAAGGAAATTGGACCCCAAAAGTTGTTGTCCAATTTGTCCTGAGTACGCTGATACCCCATATGTGGGGGGGGGGAAATTGTTTGGGTGCACGGCAGGGCTTGGAAAGGAAGTAGTAACGTTTTGGAATGCAGACGTTGATGGGGGTCATGTTCTGTTTGCAGTGCCCCAGATGAGCCTAAACAGTGGAAACCCCCCACAAGTGACCCCATTTTGGAAACTATACCCCCTAAGGAACTTATCTAGATCTTTGGTGAGCACTTTGAACCCCCAAGTGCTTCACACAAGTTTATAATGCCCGGGCATGAAAATAAAAAATCCTATTTTTTTCCCACAAAAATTATCTTTTAGTCACTAATTTTTTATTTTCCCAAGGGTAACAGGAGAAATTGGACCACATAAGTTGTTGTCCAATTTGTCCTGAGTACGCTGATACCCCATATATGGGTGGGAACCACTGTTTGGGCGCATGGCAGAGCTCGGAATGGAAGGAGCACCATTTGACTTTTTACAACCAAAATTGGCTGGAATTGAGATTGGATGCCATGTTGCATTTGGAGAGCCCCTGATGTGCCTAAACAGTGGAAACCCCCCACAAATGACCCCATTTTGGAAACTAGACCCCCTAAGGAACTTTTCTAGATCTTTGGTGAGCAATTTGAACCCCCAAGTGCTTCACACAAGTTTATAACGTAGAGCCGTAAAATTTAAAAATCATATTTTTTCCACAAAAATGATCTTTTCACCCCAATTTTTATTTTTCCAAGGGTAACAAGACTCCAAAAGTTATTGTGCAATTTGTCCTGAGTGCGCTGATACCCCATATGTGGGGGTACAACCACTGTTTGGGTGCATGGCAGAGTTTAGAAGGGAAGGAGCGCCGTCTGACTTTTTCAACGCAGAATTGGCTGGACGCCATGTCGTGTTTGGAGAGCTCCTGATCTGCCTAAACAGTGGAAACCCCCATAAATGACACCATTTTGGAAACTAGACCCCTCAAGGAACTTATCTAGATGTGTGGTGAGAACTTTTAACCCCCAGGTGTTTCACTAAAGTTTATAACGTACAGCCGTAAAATAAAAAATCCTTTTTTTTTTTTACAAAAATGATTTTTTCGCCCCCAATATTTTATTTTCACAAGGGTAACAGAAGAAATTGGAACCCAAAAGTTGTTGTCCAATTTGTCCTGAGTACGCTGATACCCAATATGTGGGAGAAAACTACTGTATGGGCGCACGTCAGGGCTCGGAAGGGAAGTAGTGACGTTTTGGATTGCAGACTTTGATGGAATGGTCTGGGGGCGTCATGTCACATTTGGAGAGCCCCTGATGCACCTATACAGTGGAAACCCCCCACAAGTGACCCCATTTTGGCAAATAGACCCCACAAGGAACTTATCTAGATGTGTGGTGAGCACTTTGAACCCCGAAGTGCTTCACAGAAGTTTATAACGTACAGCCGTAAAAATAAAAATCCTTTTTTTTTTTACAAAAATGATTTTTTCGCCCCAATATTTTATTTTTACAAGGGTAACAGGAGAAATTGGACCCCAAAAGTTGTTGTCCAATTTGTCCTGAGTACGCTGATACCCAATATGTGGGAGAAAACTACTGTATGGGCGCACGTCAGGGCTCGGAAGGGAAGTAGTGACGTTTTGGATTGCAGACTTTGATGGAATGGTCTGGGGCGTCATGTCGCATTTGGAGAGCCCCTGATGCGCCTAAACAGTGGAAACCCCCCACAAGTGACCCCATTTTGGAAAATAGACCCCACAAGGAACTTGTCCAGATGTGTGGTGAGCACTTTGAACCCGAAGTGCTTCACAGAAGTTTATAACGCACAGCCGTAAAAATAAAAAATCCTTTTTTTTTTTGCAAAAATGATTTTTTTGCCCCAATATTTTATTTTTACAAGGGTAACAGGAGAAATTGGACCCCAAAAGTTGTTGTCCAATTTGTCCTGAGTACGCTGATATCCAATATGTGGGAGAAAACTACTGTATGGGTACACGTTGGGGCTCGGAAGGGAAGTAGTGACGTTTTGGATTGCAGACTTTGATGGAATGGTCTGGGGGCGTCATGTCGCATTTGGAGAGCCCCTGATGCGCCTAAACAGTGGAAATCCCCAACAAGTGACCCCATTTTGGAAAATAGACCCCACAAGGAACTTATCTAGATGTGTGGTGAGCGCTATGAAGCCCCAAGTGCTTCACAGAAGTTTATAATGTACAGCCGTAAAAACAAAAAAATAATTTTTTTTGTACAAAAATGATATTTTCGCCCCCAGTTTTTTATTTTCCCAAGGGTAGCAGAAGAAATAGGACAAATTGCACAATAACTCTTGGGGTCCAGAGTACGCTGATACCCCATATGTGGGGATAAACTACTGTTTGGACGCATGGCAGAGCTGAGAAGTGAAGGAGCACCGTTTGACTTTTTCAACGCAGAATTGGCTGGAATTGAGATCAGACGCCATGTCACATTTGGAGAGCCCCTGATGTGCCTAAACAGCGGAAACCCCCCAATTCTAACTCCAACCCTAACCCCAACACATCCCTAACCCTAGTCCCAACCCTAACCACAAACCTAACCCTAACACACCCCTAATCCCAACCCTAACCCTAATCCTAACTTTAGCGCCAACCCTAACCCTAACTTTAGCCGCAACCCTAACCCTAACCCTAATGGGAAAATGGAAATAAATACTTTTTTTTAATTTTATTATTTTTCCCTTACTAAGGGGGTGATAAAGGGGGTTTGATTTACTATTTATAGCGGGTTTTTATGATTGGCAGCTGTCATGCTAAAAGACGCTTTTTATTGCAAAAATAGTTTTTGCATCATCACATTTTGAGAGCTATAATTTTTGCATATTTTGGCCCACAGAGTCATGTGAGGTCTTATATTTTGCGGGACGAGTTGACGTTTTTATTGGTACCATTTTTGAGCACGTGACGTTTTTTGATCGCTTTTTATTTCGATTTTTGGGAGGTTAGAATGAACAAAAATCAGCAATTCATGAATTTCTTTTGGGGGAGGCGTTTATACCGTTCCGCGTGTGGTAAAATTGATAAAGCAGTTTTATTCTTCGGGTCAGTACGATTATGGCGATACCTCATTTATATCATTTTTTCATGTTTTGGGCTTTTATAGAATAAAAACAATTTTATATAAAAAATAATTATTTTTGCATCGCTTTATTCTGCGAGCTATAACTTTTTTATTTCTTCGCTGATGATGCTGTATGATGGCTCGTTTTTTGCGGGACAAGATGACGTTTTCAGCAGTACCATGTTTTTTTATATCGGTTTTTTTGATCGCGTGTTATTCCACTTTTTGTTCGGTGGTATGATGATAAAGCATTGATTTTTTGCTTCGTTTTTTTTTTAAGGGGTTCACTGAAGGGGTTAACTAGTGGGACAATTTTATAGGGGGGTCGTTACGGACGCGGCGATATCAAATATGTGTACTTTTATTGCTTTGTTTTTTTTATTTACAGGAAGAAGTGAATTTATTGGGGAATATTTTTTTTTTTTTAATTTATTTTGGATTTTTTTTTAAAACATGTTTATTTTTATATTTTTAACTTTTTTACTTTGTCCCAGGGTGGGACATCACTGTATTTTATCAAATCGCTGGTGTGACAGTGTGCTCAGCACACTGTCACACCAGCAATCGCTCAGGCAGTGCAGCAGGCTTCTCAGTGCCTACTCTCGGCAGGCACTGAGGTAGCCGCCTCCCTCCAGGACCCCGGCGCCATCTTGGATCCGGGTCCTGGGAGGGAGGAAGCCCTCAGAACAGCGCGATCACATCGCGCTGCTCTGAGGGTCTCAGGGGGGCGCGCAGGGAGCCCCCACCCTGCGCGATCCTCCCCTGTGCCCCCAGTACACCGCGATCATGTTTTATCGCGGTGTGCAAGGGGTTAATGTGCCGGGAGCGGTCCGTGACCGCTCCTGACACACAGTCATGGATGTCAGCTGTGATAATTAGCTGACAC
>JARQOD010005250.1:0-49156 GCA_033576555.1 Oophaga sylvatica | reverse complement strand
TTTGTGGAAAATTTTTTTTTTTTTCACACCCAGGCATTATAAACTTTTGTGAAACACTTTGGGGTTCAAAGTGCTCAAAACAGATCTAGATAAGTTCCTTAGGGGGTCTAGTTTCCAAAATGGTGTCACTTGTGGGGGGTTTCCACTGTTTAGGCATATCAGGGGCTCTCCAAACACGACATGGCGTCCAATCTCAATTCCAGCCAATTTTAGTTTGAAAAAGTCAAACGGCGCTCCTTCCCTTACGAGCTCTGCCGTGTGCCCAAACAGTGGTTTTCCCCCACATATGGGGTATTGGCGTACTCAGGAGAAATTGCACAACAACTTTATCTGCCCATTTTCTCCTTTTACCCTTGTGAAAATAAAAAAACGTTTGTAAAAGATCATTTTTGTGGCTAAAAAGTTAAATATTAATTTTTTCCTTCCACGTTGCTTCAGCTCCTGTGAAATACCTGAAGGGTTATTAAACTTCTTGAATGTGGTTTTGAGTACCTTGAGGGGTGCAGTTTTTAGAATGGTGTCACTTTTGGTTATTTTCTGCCATATAGACCCCTCAAAGTGACTTCAAATGTGAGGTGGTCCCTAAAAAAATGGCTTTGTAAATTTTGTTGTAAAAATGAGAAATCACTGGTCAACTTTTAATCTTTATAATTTCCTAACAAAAAAAAATTTTGGTTCCAAAATTGTGCTGATGTAAAGTAGACATGTGGGAAATGTTATTTATTAACTACTAGCTGAAGAGCCCGGCGCTGCCCGGGCATAGTACCTAACTACGGTTAGTTATAACAAATTGTAATGATTATATCTATATACAAGTATTCAGCTTTCTCCCCATTATGTAGATAGGGCCAAAATAGTTTGGCGATTTGGAACGTGCGGGGGTTAAAATTTCCATTCAACACATAGCCTATGATGCTCCTGGGGTTGAGATGTGCGGGCATGCAAAATTTCATGCCCGTAAGTACAACGGTGCAGATTCCTATCCCGGGCCAAAATTATTTGCCGATTTGGAATGTGCGGGGTTAAAATTTTGACTCAAAACCTAGCCTATGACGCTCCTGGGGTCGAGACGTGCGAGTGTGCAAAATTTCATGCCCGTAAATGCAGATTCCTATGCCGGACATACACACAAGCATTCAGCTTTCTCCCCATTATGTAGATAGGGCCAAAATTGTTTGGCGATTTGGAACGTGCGGGGGTTAAAATTTCCATTCAACACATAGCCTATGATGCTCCTGGGGTTGAGATGTGCGGGCATGCAAAATTTCATGCCCGTAAGTACAACGGTGCAGATTCCTATCCCGGGCCAAAATTATTTGCCGATTTGGAATGCGCGGGGTTAAAATTTCGACTAAAAACCTAGCCTATGACGCTCCTGGGGTCGAGACGTGCGGGTGTGCAAAATTTCATGCCCGTAAATGCAGATTCCTATGCCGGACATACACACAAGCATTCAGCTTTCTCCCCATTATGTAGATAGGGCCAAAATTGTTTGGCGATTTGGAACGTGCGGGGGTTAAAATTTCCATTCAACACATAGCCTATAATGCTCCTGGGGTTGAGATGTGTGGGCATGCAAAATTTCATGCCCGTAAGTACAACGGTGCAGATTCCTATCCCGAGCCAAAATTATTTGCCGATTTGGAATGCGCGGGGTTAAAATTTCTACTCAAAACCTAGCCTATGACGCTCCCGGGGTCGAGACGTGCGGGTGTGCAAAATTTCATGCCCGTAAATGCAGATTCCTATGCCGGACATACACACAAGCATTCAGCTTTCTCCCCATTATGTAGATAGGGCCAAAATTGTTTGGCGATTTGGAACGCGCGGGGTTAAAATTTCAATTCAAAACATAGCCTTGGACTCTTTCGGGGTCGAGACGTGCGGGCGTGCAAAATTTCATGCCCGTAAGTGCGACGGTGCGGATTCCAATCCCGGACAAACATACCCACATACATACACACATACATACATTCAGCTTTATATATTAGATTTTGTGTGACATATCTCTCTGTTTTAAGGGAAAAAAAATTCAAAGTTTGAAAATTGCAAAATTTTCAAAATTTTCGCCATATTTGCGTTTTTTTCAAAAATAAACGCAAGGTATATCGAAGAAATTTTGCTTCTAACGTGAAGTACAATATGTCACGAGAAAACATTCTCAGAATCGCGAAGATCCGTTGAAGCGTTCCAGAGTTATAACCTCATAAAGAGACAGTGGTCAGAATTGTAAAAATTGGCCCGGTCATTAACGTGCAAACCACCCTTGGGGGTGAAGGGGTTAATTTTACTTCTAATTCTTAGCGCCCTAAATTTTTGCGCCATGAGTCTAGTGGGCTTATTATACGATGAATAGTAATTTGAGCTCATAGATTTTACGTATTTATCATATTCAGTAAACAAAGCTGCTTTCAAATCTCTTCTTAACCTAAGAATTTCTGCTTGAATAGTTGAGGAGCATAACAATGGTTTCAGAAGTTCTTCCTCTTTATTTTTGAGTTCTAATTGTAACTTGTATATATTATCTTTCTCTCTTTTTTTATTAATGTGAGAGATATGAATCATTTTACCTCGAATAACGGCCTTATGGGCGTTCCATAGAGAAAATGGACAGATATCATCTATATCATTTTCTCTAAAGTAGTTTGTAATAGCTTCTTCTATTTCTATTTTTTGAATTTGAGTTAAATAACAGTGAGGAGTTACATCTCCATATAAAGTTAAATCTGTCTTGTCCTAAACAAATTTCAGCTACTATTGGTGCGTGATCAGAGAAAGACCTGGGAAGAATATCTATTTTTTGAAATTTTGATATCGATAAGGAATCTGTTAAGAACAGATCTATTCTTATGTTCAATAGTTCTTTATTGAAAATTTTTTGGTTATTGCATATACAAGAAAGCATATAACTAGGTCTACAGGAGACCGTACGTTGTAAAACAGTAATAATAATCAAGACAAAACATGGACTAACTAGGTATACAAACAATAAACATAAGGGAAGGATTTGGTAATAGGGAGGAAGGGGAGGTAATATCGGTGAAAAGGACCTTTTCTTGCGTTTCGTTCAGAGATCACTTAAGGGTGACCTGTTTAGACTGAATGTAATGAGTCTTTGCAATATTTGGACCATGGGGCCCATGTGCGGTTGCAGAGTGTTACGCAATTGTTGCGGATAGCGTATAAAAATTCCAGTGCGTGATGTTCTTTAAGTCGAGAGGTCAGCTCAAGCATTGATGGGGTGGAAGCAGTTTTCCAGCGTTGGGCTAACATTACTTTAGCAACCATAAGAGTATGTGCTACAAACCTGCGAAATTCTAGAGGTACCGTGTCAATCTCCAGCAGGCATAATGCTATGTGTGGAGATCGCTGTATACTCAAAGATGTCACCAAATCTAATAAGTTGAAGACCTCTCCCCAGAAGCACAAAACCCTAGGGCAGCTCCAAAATATGTGGAATAAGGAGCCCGTCTCTCCACAGTTCCTCCAACAACAATCAGAGGCTCCGGGAAACAGCCCGGCCAGCCTCTCAGGAGTGTAATACCAGCGTGACATGCACTTCATATGCGACTCTTGAAGCGTCATGGAGAGCGATGCTTTTTTAGCCCATTTAAACGCAAGTTCCCACTGAGCCTCAGAATACGGTCTTCCCAGGTCAATTTCCCAGCTGAGGATGTGGGCTCGTTTAGTAAAGTGAATGGAGTCGTTAAATATTGCATATACGTGCTTAGTCGTAGCAAAGTGAGGTTGGGGGTTAGTGCCCAAGATAAGGTTCCAGAGGGTCAGAGGAACCCGCGTATCAAGCTTATTGCCAGAGAAGATATAGGATCTAGCCCTTCGTATATGGAATGCGGTTAGTTGTGGAATGTGGCTTGCAAATTGCATTGTGGCTACATCTCCCCAAGTTTGCAGGCCAAATTCCCCCCAGTTCCGGGTGTCTAAGTCTGGTATACACTGATGGAAGTGCGATCGGTAATGCTGTCGCAGAGACTTGTGTATCATGTCTCAACTTGGATGTTAATAAGACCCAACTACGTAGAGACGCTTTCACTACATGTGAAGCCGGTGGAGGAAGAGTTTTATCTACAATGTAAACTAACAAATGCAAGTGTAGTGGTCTTGAATGATTTAAGGCTAATTCTATGGTCGGCCAAGAGGAGTGCGTAGATTGCAGCCACCAGTGTCTAGTTTGATGTATAATCGTGGCGTGGTAATATGCGTGTAGGTTGGGGACGCCCGCCCCTCCATGGTAACAAGACATTCTTAAAACAGAGGAGGCCACCCTGGGTTTCTTCCCGGCCCATATAAACCCCAACATTTGTGATGAAAGCCTTGTTATATATTTCTTTGGTATCGGGAGATTAAGCGTTCTAAATATATATAGGATTTTAGGTAAGATCATCATCTCATACGATACGATCCGACCCATCCATGATATGTCTATTTTTGAGAATGTGTCTAGAGTATCCTGAATATCCTGTATTAGGCCGTTCATATTTTGTAACACTGTCTTGTGAAATGGTAAGGTAAGCTTAATGCCTAGGTACGTTACCGTAGTATCCTGCCATTTGAAGGGGAACTCAGCAAGCATCGCAGCCTTAAGTTGGGGATCAATGTGTAATCCCATGAGGTGTGATTTGGTGTAGTTGAGTTTGTAGTGAGATATCCGCCCAAATTCGTCTAGAGTATTACAGGCTGATCGTAGGGAAGTTAGCGGGTCAGTTAATAGGAGGACAATATCATCTGCATACAGACTTATCTTGTGTTGTCTACCAGAAATTGGGATACCTCTAATAGTCTGATCCAATCTGACTCTCTCCGCCAATGGTTCCATGATGAGAACAAAGAGGAGGGGAGACAGGGGACAACCCTGACGGGTGCCGTTCGTGATGTAGAATGGTTGCGATAAAGTGCCGTTAATGAGCACCCTAGCGGATGGGCAGGAATATAAAGCTTCAATGTAGTGTAAAAAGTCGTTCTCGAATCCAAACCTGCGCAAAGTGTGGAACATAAATCCCCAATGAATTCGGTCGAACGCCTTCTCCGCATCCAACGAGAGAAGCAAAGAAGGCGCCCGACCCCTCGAAGCAAACTGAAGCAAGTTGAGGACACGTCGTGTTGCGTCAGATGTTTGGCGTCCCGCCACGAATCCTGTCTGATCAGTATGGATCAGCAGTGGTAAAATGTTAGATAGCCTGATGGCTAGTATTTTAGCGTATATCTTAGTATCTGAATTCAGTAGCGATATGGGTCTAAAGTTTCCAGGTTCGTTAGGGGGTTTCCCAGGTTTAGGAATCGCAGTTACCGTCGCTTCTAAGAACTCAGGCGGGAAAGAAGCGCATTCACGAGCTGAGTTTAGCATGTTAGTCAAATGCGGCGCAAGTAATTCAGAGAAGGTTCGGAGATATTCATTCGAGTACCCGTCAGGGCCAGGTGATTTGCCCAGTTTAGACATATTGACAGATTGCAAGGTTTCAGTCACCGAAATTGGGGCATTTAGCATAGAGGCCGATGAAGGGGATAGTTTCGGGAGGTCAATTTGAGATAAAAAAGAGTTAATGGCTAGGTCAGTAGGTTGTATAACTCCCGGGGAATCTTTGAGATTGTATAACTGTTCGTAATATTTACGAAACGACTCCGCTATTTCCATAGGGTGTGTGATTGACGAGTGAGGGCATTGGGAGTCTTTTAGTGAGAACACCGTACTACGGATTCGCCTTTGTTTCAGTTTGGATGCCATGTATCGAGAGGTTTTATTAATTGAGCCGTAGTGGGTTGCACGCATGGTGCGTATATATTTATCGTGTTGGCTAAACAGGTGAAGCTGTAAGTTATGTCGATGAGTCATCAGACTTCGATGATTATTCAAAGTTGGTTGTGAGGTGACTTCATTCTCAGCTATTTGGACTTTCAGCAATAAACTATCCAGCTGACTCGTCAATGCTTTTTTCCTCTGAGCTCCCATTTGGATGAGGTGTCCCCGCATGACAGCCTTGTGAGCTAACCATAATATCGAGGGAGTAACGTCAGGAGTAGCATTAACACTAAAGTAGTCTACTATATGCTGTCGTATGCGTGTCGCATATGAAGAATCGGTGTACAGTGCCAGGTTATTTCGCCATTGCCTCGCCGTTGATGCATAGGCTCGCGGAGACCACTCCAACGTAATCGGCGCATGGTCCGACCACGCGGCCGTCCCCACCGTAGCAGATTTAGCATCTGGCAATGCCCACCGATCCACGACAAACATGTCAATGCGTGAAAAGGTGCGATGTCGAGCTGAGTAGAAGGAGTAAGCCCTAGAGCTAGAATTAAGGCATCTATATGTATCGTATAGGGAGTGTGATCTCAACCATTGTTGGAGGCATGGGACATGCCGGGATTTAGGATTGGAAGAATCTAACGACCCATCAACTATCATGTTGAAGTCCCCTCCCATAAGCAGACTTCCCTTCGCCATTACTCGGACTTTACGCATTACCCTGTTTAGGAAACGAATTTGTCGTAAATTCGGTGCGTATATATTAACCACGGTGACCATTTTGTTCTGTAGCAGTCCCACCAGTATTATAAAACGACCTGCAGGGTCAATGTAGGAAGATTCGCATTGAAATGACTCGTCAGTGGAGAACAAAATAGCAACGCCTGCCTTTTTTTTCTCCTGAGAGGCTAGGAAAATCTGCGTGAATTTAACGCTGCTAAAGAGGGGCATTTTAGTACGAGAAAAGTGAGTTTCCTGCAGAAAAAGTATATCTGCTTTAAGTCTGCCTGCCTCTCTCCATAGATAAGAGCGCTTATAAGGGGAATTCAGTCCCCTAACGTTGAGGGATATCAAATTAAGCGACATATTGAGATATCATAATTTGCTTACCACACCACAAGGCTGAACCTAGGAGTAGATGAAATTTGGATAATGCGGTCTCAAGGCGGAATATGCTGGGTAATTCCATTTCGGCAGCGCAAGAGGGGTTTGGGATGTGAAGTAGATCTTTGGGTAATAATAGGGATAGAAACATAAGGAGGGGGACACAACGAGTAAAGGCATAACAATAGCAGTGTAACTGAGTTGGATCATAAAGGATCAATCGAAGGTACATATCGATACTCAAATATGCTCCTCGACCGAAAATCTCCAGGGGGAAGGAGTTCAAATGGCCATCTAATAAGGCCTCAAAAACTAGTAGGCTAGCCCGTGTTAACGGAACGGTCCCAAATAACTAGCCGCTGTAGAGTGAACTGCGTCGAATTTTAGCTCTACCGGATCAATGTGGAGAGCTCTGTGTTTGCCAATCATGCGTCGGTTTGGAAGGTTTCTGAATCGCAGTCTGTAGTTGCAGATCAATCTTCACACCCCAACTTTTTGCCAAGTCGCATCCTTCCTTCAGTGAGTGAATGATATGTAGGGTATCTTCATGGCGCACCAAGAGTTTCAGTGGAAAACCCCATTTGTACTGTATAGAAGCTGCTCTGAGAGCGGAGGTCAGGGGCTGGAGGTTTCTTCGTGCTTGCAAGGTGGCTTGAGATAAATCAGTATATAGCTGTAATCCCAAGTATGGCGTAGGGAATTCCTTCATTTTCCTGGCAGCAAGTAATATTCGTTCTTTAATATGGAAAAAATGTACTTTGAGCAATACATCCCTCGGCACATTTGGCGGCAAAAATTTGGCTCTAGGGAGCCTATGTATTCGATCGATAATAAGATCGCGGTCGGTGGCTTCTGGGACAAAAATGCGGAACAAATCTACCACATAGTCCTGAAGGTCTGATGAGAGAACCGACTCTGGCACACCTCTTATTTTAATATTATTTCTGCGATGTCTATCTTCGATATCCGCCATCTTGGATTTTAGATATTGCACTTCGTCATATAATGCATAGTGGGAGTCTATGAGGGCGTTATGCGATCCTATAACCTCCTCCATTTTATGTTCTACTGTGTTAACCCTGTATGACACATTGTCCACAGATGCTTCCACTGCAGCCTGTAATTTATCCAGTTTGCCTTGTATTGAACCGCTCAGGGCAATGATTAGCTCCTTTATATACGCTTCTGAGGCAGGCTGATTAGAAGCTGGAGCAGAGAATGCAGTAATAAGTTCTGATTGTGACTCACCCACAGGGGCCTCCGTACGTGGTTTTTGCTTCTGAGGGCTGGGGGAAGGAGAGGAGTCAGTCGTTATGTCTGAGGCGTCTTGCGTCGCCATCTCTTCTTCCTGCTCAGTTGCAACTGTGAGCTTTTGCACCCGCGATCGGTGTTGGGATGAACGTAGAGATTGGCCGGAGTGGTCGGGTGTTACCGGCGGTGAGTGTGGTGGTCTTAGCGTTGGGGAGCTGTGTTGCAGGGCTGCGATGCGGCCACGGGTGATGGCAGCTGCTGGTGTCATCTTGGGTGCAGATTTCCCGCGTCCCGGCGCCATGTTAGATCCTCCGTCACTAGGCCCAGCAGGATAGAAGTCCGTGAGGCGCTTCAGCTGGCTGCCCGATCCTTTCCTTTTGGACATCTGGGTAATCCTTGTTCTCCCCTTCGTCACAAGGGACCAGCTAGTCGTGCTTAGTAAAGCTGAAAATAGTCAGCTATGAGGCCGGGAACAGAGCGCTCAGATTAGCACGTCTTGCTCTGTAGGCGGTAGCCACGCCCCCCTCAGAACAGATCTATTCTTGAAAACGTTTTGTGTGCATTTGAAAAGAAGGTATATTCCCTTGATGATGTATTTAAACATCTAAAAATGTCTAAATATTCGTGGCTATTTAGTCAATTGTCAAGTTCTGGAAATGAAGATCTGGTGGAAGAAGTAGAGTCCAGTCTTCCATTAGGAACTATATTAAAATCTCCCATCAGGATGACTGTTCCCTGCTTAACCTCCTGTATTTTTTTATCCAAAGTATCAAAGAAGCGTATCTGAGCCTGGTTCGGAGCGTATATGTTAACAATTGTTGTAAGATTATTTTCCAATTGACAAACCAGGATCAAATATCTTCCCTCAATATCCTTGTATTCTTTGATCAGTTCAAATTATATTGAATTTTTTATTAGAGTAATTACTCCCGACTTCTTTCTTTCATTTAAAGATTTATATATTAAGGGAAAATTTTTATTTTCAATCTTGGGATGTCCATCCCTGGCTAACTTCACTTCCTGAAGGCATATGATGTCTGCCTTACTTTTTTTTATATACCTCCAAGTGTGATACCTCTTAATTGGACTATTTAGGCCTCTTACATTTAAAGATAAAATTTTAACCATAACAAATAACAATCAAACTGCTAATAAACAAATAGAAAGAGACCACAAAATTTTTGATAATCTTTCTAAGTGGGAAGGTTCGTGTTTAGTAGAAACTTCCGCAAAGTCCTGCTTGTTAAAACCATAAGGATCATTCTTCAACCTTGATCCTTGTTTTCTTTATCGAAAGAAGATATGAATGAAATACCATCCTGGGGAGATAAGATTTGCGTTATTTTCCCTTTGTAGTTGACCAATAATTTGGTTGGGAATCCCCACCTATAGACCAAACCCTTTTCTCTCAATTTAGTAGTCACTTTATTAAAACTCTTTCTTGCTTGAATAGTATCTTTTGAAAGATCTGCAAAGATCTTAATATGATCATAGGGCTGAGGAAGATATTTTTTAACTTTCATGTAATCCAAAAGTTTCTCTTTCGTTGAATAGAAATGAAATCTCATGATTATGTCTCTGGGTATTTCAGACGAGATAAATCTAGGTCTGGGTAATTTATGTATTCTGTCTACTAAAAGCTCAATTTCTGGAAGTTTAGGAAATATTTTCTGAAGAATTTCCTTGAAATATTTTTGTAGACCATTTTGATTTATCTTTTCTGACACTCCTCTTAATTTGATGTTGTTGCGTCTATTACCATCCTCCAAATCCGCCAGTTTTACCCGGAGAAATTGGATCTCTTTCTGGGTGTCATTTTGTTGCTTTTGTATGGAGACTGATTGTTTTTCCAGTTTCTCTATCTGCTTATCATTTTTGTCAATTCTTGTTTTTACTTGGTCTATGTTTGTTTGTAATAGATTTGTCTGTTTATCTAGGCTATGTTGAAAGCTTTGATTTAAAGCCAGAATCAAATCTTTTATGTACTGTTCAGATACCCCTTTATCTGTAGCCTGAATATCGTCCAGACTAGTACCAGATTCAGGGTTAGTATCTTGAGGACTTTCTTCGAGTCTTGGCCTATTTTTTTTAGGGCTTTGTATATGAGTAGACTCGAAAAACTCCTCATCAGATCCTGATGGAAGAACATTTGACCTTTTTGTTTTTTTTACTTTTCTTTTGATCGGAGTGAGTATCCATTTGTGCCTCAATAATGTTATCAAGTTTGATCGGAGTGAGTATCCATTTGTGCCTCAATAATGTTATCAAGTTCTTGGATCATAAAGGGTATGCCACACTGAACAATATCGCTAACGGGATCGCTAAAAAACGTCACTATTTAGCGATCCCGTTAGCGATGTTGTTCAGTGCGGCATCTGCCAGCGACGAGCTTCCTGCTGTGATCTCGCTCGTCGCTGGAATCGCTCCGGACCCTATTTTCTCGTCGGCGCTCCCGCTGGGTAAGTATATATCGCTAGTGTGGCACCTTTTCTTAGCGATTTAGCGGTACTTTTGTACCGCTAAAGTCGTTAAGAAGATCGCTAACGGCGATAGCGTCGTTAACTATATCGCTAAATGTGGCCGCACTTAGCGATATAGAAACAATCCCGCTAGCGATCGCATTAGTATGCGTCGTTATCGTGATCGCTAGCGGGATTGTTTAGTGTGGCAGTACCTTTAGAGTTGTTGGATCACCCTTAATTCCGATCTGAGGAGATTTTGGTGGACTTATACAAATATCTGTGTCTAACTCTGTTATGTCAATATCCTTTACTGATTTTGAAGTAGACCTATCTCTCTGGGCTTTGGATTTGTTGTTTTTATTACCCATTTTGTCTAGATAGTAAATCCCGCCTCAGAGAGACAAATGTACCACACCAATCGTTATTAACTTAGTAGATTCAACAATATAATCCCGAATATTAAGAGCAAAGGGAATCAAATTATTGATCAACTAGCCTTTAGTCAGAGTACCTTATTGACAAAGTAAGTAGAAATATTTCAATATGATAAAACCTAAGGTCGTAGCTATATGTATTAATTATAAAACAATTATACAATTGTAATAACAGTTGAAGAATATATGACAAAATCCTATTTAAGGCTGTTCAGTCGATGTCTCCTTTCTTTTCCTCTTCCTTTCACTTCGTCTTTCTATTTCTTTACCTTTTTCTCTCCAAAAAAAATAGAAACCTTGGTAGAGCTCACTGAATGATTTTAGCGAGTCAAGTAATTTTTCAAAGCTTGAAGGTAAATCTTTTTATACTTCTTTGAAGATATCCCTCTCGTAGTTAGATGTAGACAGAAAGATGCTAAAATATATATCCAGAGCCAAATAATCTTAGATCTTTATATGTATATTATGTCGCCAATAATCTTCAGTTCACAGTAAAGACTAAGGCACAACGTTGTATTCCCCGAATATGAGAACTTAATCTCTTCAGTTAGTGAAGTCTTATACTATTATACTCGGGGGAATGAGTATATAGTATATATATCCCCTATAAGATCTCAAATTAGGGCTTTATAACCAGTCTTAGAGAAACTATTATTATATCCTCGCCGTTTGTAGCAGTACCTTTCTTATGTATCTTCGGTCGTTGTTAAAATCCTAGCTTTTACAAGAGTTAAGGATATTGCTTTAATCAGGAATATAGCTTTGTGTTTCCAAGTTGTCACAGCAAAAATCACTACCAAAGCAATGCTGCAGCTTCAAACAAGGAGAGGTCCACAGCTTTTAATGCCGCCAGACCCAGAGCTAAAATTGTCACCTTAGTGAAACGCTGCTGATACTGATATGGAAATTTAATTAGGATAAAAATATCCTTCTGTGTTTGCTGCTTGCTTCTCCAAATCTCTATATAATGTCTTTTTGAGCGCTCAGAACGAAATGAGGACTGTCCACACGAAAGTGTCAGTATAACAGTTCGTCAAAGACATACATTTATTATTCATTCAAGGTTTTATATGTTTACAAAAAGGGGCTGGTTAGTCAATTAACATACAATTAAAAGCTGCTAGATTATTGGCTGTTCTAGTGTAAATATGATAATTATGATAATCATGATTAAAAGAGCTGAAGTTGCAGAATTATTGTTTATATTCTTGTGACCTAGTTGTCTTGCATAACTATAATGTAAACAACAGATATCTAATAGGACTTTTTGTACTTCATGCATTTGTTCCTTTACGAAGGCCTCTTATGAAGGCCAGATTTCTTTAAAACGACTGATTATAGCTGGCCTAGAAATATGTGAGCACAAGGTTTTTTAGCAAGTGAGATCTATCTAACTGTGAACTGTGAATACAGTCATGGCCAAAAGTTTTGAAAATGACACAAATATTAATTTTTACAAAGTCTACTGCTTCACTTTTTCTAATGGCAATTTGCATATACTCCAGAATGTTATAAAGAGTGATCAGCTTAACAGCAATTACTTGCAAAGTCAATATTTGGCTAGAAAATGAACTTTATCCCCCAAAACACATTTCAACATCATTGCAGCCCTGCCTTAAAAGGACCAGCTAACCTCTTTTCAGTGATTGCTCCATTAACACAGGTGTGTGGGTGTTGATGAGGACATGGCTGGAGATCAATCTGTCATGATTAAGTAAGAATGACACCACTGGACACTTTAAAAGGAGGCTGGTGCTTGGCATCATTGTTTTCTCTTCTGTTAACCATGGTTATCTCTAAAGAAACACGTGCAGTCATCATTGCAATGCACAAAAATGGCCTAACAGGGAAGAGTATCGCAGCTAGAAAGATTGCACCTCAGTCAACAATCTATCACATCATCAAGAACTTCAAGGAGAGAGGTTCCATTGTTGCCAAAAAGGCTCCAGGGCGCCCAAGAAAGACCAGCAAGCGCCAGGACCGTCTCTTAAAAGTGTTTCAGCTGCGGGATCGGGCTACCAGCAGTGCAGAGCTTGCTCAGGAATGGCAGCAGGCAGGTGTGAGTGCATCTGCACGCACTGTGAGGCGGAGACTCTTGGAGCAAGGCCTGGTCTCAAGGAGGGCAGCAAAGAAGCCACTTCTCTCCAGAAAAAACATCATGGACAGACTGATATTCTGCAAAAGGTACAGGCAGTGGACTGCTGAGGACTGGGGTAAAGTTATTTTCTCTGATGAATCCCCTTTTCGATTGTTTGGGACATCAGGAAAACGCCTCATTCGGAGAAGGCAAGGTGAGCGCTACCACCAGTCTTGTCTCATGCCAACTGTTAAGCATCCTGAAACCATTCATGTGTGGGGTTGCTTCTCAGCCAAGGGAATCGGCTCTCTCACAGTCTTGCCTAAAAACACAGCCATGAATAAACAATGGTACCAGAATGTCCTCCAAGAGCAACTTCTCCCAACCCTCCAAGAGCAGTTTGGCGATCAACAATGCCTTTTCCAGCATGATGGAGCACCTTGCCATAAAGCAAAGGTGATAACTAAATGGCTCAGGGAACAAAACATAGAGATTTTGGGTCCATGGCCTGGAAACTCCCCAGATCTTAATCCCATTGAGAACTTGTGGTCAATCATCAAGAGACGGGTGGACAAACAAAAACCTAAAAATTCTGACAAAATGAAAGCATTGATTGTGCAAGAATGGACTGCTATCAGTCAGGATTTGGTCCAGAAGTTGATTGAGAGCATGCCAGGGAGAATTGCAGAGGTCCTGAAGAAGAAGGGTCAACACTGCAAATATTGACTTGCTGCATTAACTAATTCTAACTGTCAATATAAGCTTTTGTTACTCATATGTTTGCAATTATTATATTTCTGTCTGTGATAAAAACATCTGTCAAACACACATAAAAACCAGAGGGCAGCAGATCATGTGAAAATATAATATTTGTGTCATTCTCAAAACTTTTGGCCATGACTGTACATATATGTGAATATACTTTGAATATATGGAATACATATATATTTCCATGACAGTCCCCCTTAGATACCACTTGCCCTAAAAAAGCCTGCTCCTGGCCCAAGCGCTGCAACTCTTTTGTTCTGCCTGTGAGTTGAGACACCCCTAGCGCATGTCTCCCCCACCGAATATAGACTTTTCGCAAATGGGCGGTCAGGAGGACTGTCCCTGTCGGGGGTTTATGTGTTTGCAATCATAGTCTCCTTATTTGATAGGATGATTCATCAAGGATGTGTATTCTCAGTCTGGAGGTAGTTCGGAGATCTGGTCAAGCCAGGCAGTTCTATCCAGACTGGTGCGAGGTCCAAGATGGTGAGTGGCATCAAATTGGTTGTCTCCTGAACAGCTTTTTCCATTTTCCTGCGGATACAAGGAATTACACAGTAACCAGTAATTAATGCAAAAATGAGAACCCCCATAATGGCTGTCCCAACCTGTGCCAACATTTTCTGCCACCCACTCATCCACCCAAAGTATCGATCCCATGGGTCAGTGACACCTGAGTTCTGTTTCAGTTCCTCTGATAACTCAGTAAGTTTCTGTATTGCCATTGTGACTTTACCATTTGGGCCAGTGTTGTCTGGGATGTAGGTGCAACAGGTGTCTTTGATCATTTTGTAAACACCTCCTTTCTCAGCTAGAATCATATCCAAAGCCATTCTATTCTGGAATGCCATAATGGAAGTGGGGCCTAACTGTGCTGCCAAACCTTTTACAGCATCTATGGTGAAGTTAACAAATCTCTGCTGGTTATAATAGATGTAATTTATCCAATCAACATTTTTGTTTATAGTGACTCAAATCCTGCTTTAACTTGGTCTCTGGCCTTGAACTCATCAGGTAGGTCATCTGGTCATCTGTCTGGTCAGTCAGAGCATCCACGACATCCTTCATGGCTTAGGTGTCTCTCCTGGTACGGGAGCTTCCTTGCAATGCGATACGTGGATTCAAACAGGCTTTCCCTCTAGTTACACAGAGGTTGATGTCATCTGGGGCTCTTGGACAGGATCATCAAATCTGGCAGTGAGGAGAAAAACTCGAGAATGGACATTAGTTTTTGACCAATTCAATTACATAAGTGTTATGATTTGGTAGCTGAGGAGAGCAGGCAAAAAAAAAAGCAATACACCAGAGAGGTTGGAATCTATGGGATTGCAGTACCCTGACTAACCACCACAACTAAAGGCAGCCGTGGAGCGTTCCTACGTTGGTCCTAGACGCCTCGTCACAGCCTGAGAAGCTAACTACACCTAAAGATAGAAAAAGGAAAGCTATCTGCCCCGGAGCAGATCCCCAAAGAACATAGGAAGCCCCCAAACATGTAATGGCGGTTAGACAAGAGGAAATACAGACACAGACAGAAAATAGAATGAGCAAACGCTGGGGCCCAATCTGTCTAGATAGAAGAGGATAGAAAAGGCACTTACTGCAACCCCAAAAAAACCCTGAAAAGTACCAACTCTACTAATTACAAAAACACCTGAGATCACACGACCTCTACCACCTAAATTAGTTCTCTGGTGTAACAAAAACTAAACAGCAACCACTGAAAAAACTGGAAAAGGCAAATGAACAAACAGTGGCTGAACTAAACTGAGAGGAGCATAAGCCCCCCGAAGGGGACCCGGCAGACCCCCACAGAAGTGCAGGACAAAATGCAGGCACCAAAAAAACTAAAAGAAGAAAATGTCTTATCTGTTAGCAGAAGATGCAGGCACGAAACAGCTTTTCTGGGTCTCTGGGAGTGTGCCTTATGCTAAACAGTGCAATAGGGAGTGTGTCATGCCATGGTTTGCGTGTCTCTTGGGCAATTTTTCAGCATTCTATTCTTAAGTGTTTCATTCAGTTTTTTCTACCTTCCTGCTGCTCTGGGGGTGGTAAGGAGTGTGTAGGCCTAAATCTGACCCTACTGCTAATCGGGTCTTGTGTGTCAGATTTGCTGTGAATGCGGGTCCCTGATCACTTTCTATCATTTCTGGAACCCCGCATCTGCACACTATTTTCCGAAAGTAGCTTCTTTGCAGTAGTCTTTGCTGACTTGGAACGCTTCTGTTCATCTTGAAAATACTTCTTTTGACCACAATGGCGTATTTGAATCCTTCACTTGGCGATATCTGGATGTGGTCTATCTGGATCCTTTGAAGCTGGTAGAGTGGTCTTTCCAGATAAGGTGAGGGGGACTTTCTTCCATACGTCCAGGCTTGAATTTGCCGCAGGTCAGACAGCTGCTGGTGAGTTTGGCTGTTAGGGTGGAGATCCCTGAAGCGAAACAGTAAGCACCAATCAGATCATTCATCTGTGTCTTTGATATGTGGATGTGGGTCCATGTACCCATTGGACCACCATAGGGTGCATACTTTGTGGTAGGCAGAGTTTGAAGTCTATTATTGATAGCCTTCTTTCTTCACGTTTTGCTTTTTTCGCATTCAGCTCTTCTTCTCCTTTTAGAGCTTGGTCTTGTAACTTCTTGAGCAGATTCCAGGACGTTTCTTTGTCAGGTTTCTTGTCTTCAGTCGTCATGTAGTAGCCGTCTGGCTCTACGACCTCTCCCACTTCTCCATGTTGTCTTCCTTTGGCTGCTTCTTTGGCTGCCATGTCCGCCATGTTATTGCCTCACGCCTCTTCTGTTCTCAGTTTTCCATGCACTTTGATTTTTCAAATTGCCACCATTTTGGAAGTTGGAGTACACCCAGCAGGTCCCTGAAGGCTCCATGATGCTTCACGGTTGTCCCGTTTGCTGTGATGAAGTCCCTTGTAGCCCAGATGGGTCTAAAGTCATGTGCTATGCCATGCGAGTAACTGTAGTCCGTGTAGATGTTTGCAGTCTTGCCTTCTGCCATCTGACAGGCCTTCGTCAGCGCTATCAATTCTGCTTCCTGGGCTGACAGGCTAGGTGACAGACTTCTGGACCACAGGATTTCTTGATTGCTGGTCACTGCACTTCCTGTGCTGAAACTTCTTCATCATCTGCAAATCTGGAGCCATCCAAGTATCCCCCCTTGGGAGTGGGAGTAGAGTGGCCGGGCTGAGGACTGTAGGTCTGGAGACGGTGACATTATGAGACAAAGGCAATAGAGGCGCCACAAAGATGCCTGGCGGCAGGGAGATTACTGTTGGTTGAGCTTGATTGAAGATTGCCAAGATGTCATGCAGAGTGAGAGTTTCCAGTGGCTGTCCAAGATTGATTTCAGCAACCTTGTCCAGGAGGGTGTGTGCTGCGGATACTGCCATCAGGCAGGAGGGTGCTCTTCTTGCAACTGGATCCAAGCGGGCTGAGAGGCAGCCTAAAAGTCTCTGTTTTCCCCCGTGAATCCGTGCCAGGACTCCAGTAGCATGACCTTCTTTCTTCCATCAGGTAGACGGAAAGACTTTTCATAGTCAGGTAGGCCTGGTATTGGCGCTGAGACTGTGGAGTTCTTCCAATCTCCTGAATGGGTTGAAGGCTGCGTCTGATAGAAGGAGCGGGGTTGCGTTGATGCAAGCGCACAGAGGCTGCATTAGGACTGAGGCATCAGGGATCCAGATTCTGCAATATGACACTAGACCAGGGAAGTCCTGCAGCATTCTTGGAGTTGTTGGGGGAGCCATCTTCTCCACAGTGGTCTTCCAGTCTTTTGACATGTGTTTCGTCTTGTGGGCAATACAGTGTCCCAGGGATGTAACTTGCTTCTGGCATCACTGGACTTTGTTCTTCCAGACCTTGCGTTGCTGTTCTTCCAGGTAGAGTAGGAGAGACAAGGAATAGACTGTGCAGGTGTCGATGTCAACCACACAAAAGAGAAAGTCATCCACGTGTTGTAGAAGAGTGACTCTTGCATATTCTGCAATCCAGTTGACGAGGATGGAGGACATTGTCTTGGTGAAACTTGAAGGGCTTGTTTTGAGCACCTTGAGACAACACTGTCCATATGCACTGCACTGGTGCGTGAAAGCAGGCCTCCAGGTGGAGGGGAAACACTGAAGAAGGTACTGGCCAGGTTGATCACCGTGAATACCGTTGCGGTGACTGGGACTCTTGAGAGCAGAGTGTGATGGTTCAGCACTGTTGGGGTTTCAAATACCGTAGCCTCTTTCGCGGCCTCCAGGCCTTGCACCATTCTGAACTCAGTGGGGTTTACAGTCTTTTTCTTCACTGTGGAAAGCTGGGATTGATTCCGATGGGCGAGGCAGCCCAGTTTGGCCTTGTCCTTCAGTATGCGGCAGGGGACTCCCATCTGCTGGTGCAGAGCTGGCGGGAAAACAAGCCGTCTACTAGGATCCACATCATGAGAGATGACGACCAGCTGGCTTTCTTGTTCTCCACCAAGACAGTCACTGTGTTAGCACCTGCTCTGGTCACAGGGGGTCTTCTTGTTGGGACGTCTCCTTAAACGGCTGCTTTTTTCTCAGCACGGGCCATCAGTAGTTTCTTTTTCTCCAGCTCGGTCTCAGGTCAGTATTTGTGCACAAGTTTGAAGAGCTGAGTGGCCTTTTTCCGGTCTAGGGCCTGGGTGAACTGGTTGATTGCAGGGGGCACCTCCTGGTGCTTGCAAAAGATGAACCTCTGGCGTTAGAGCTGGATGAGGTGTTGCCATTCTATGAAGCGAGTAGAGTCTTTCTTGAGTTGAATATCCTGGCCAATGTCAAAGTTCTCAGGCCGTCTTCTTAGGCGAGTTCACTTAGACCTTCAGTTGGTCAGAGACATCTTGACTCTGGGTGATGGAGTGGCTTTTCTGGTACTATGTCCAGCACCTCCTGTGATAGGTCTGCAGTGTGGTTGTTTGAGGTTCCTGTTTCTTCTTGGGTCAGGGTGAAGAAAGTGTCATGGTCCCATCTTCCTGGAACACTCTGGTCGCTTTCAGCTTCTGCAGTAGGTCCACTCCCAATAGGTTGAGGGTGCAGGTTTTTTACACAACAAACTGGGACATGATGGAGTGTTCTGGCTGAGTCCACACGCTCAGGGGCTTCATAATCTGGAAATATCTGACTTGACCATCAATTCCCATGCAGGAAGCAGAAGATTCTGATAGGTAGGTGAGGTTGCGGAGTTCCACAAGAAAAGATATGACTACGCCATCCACTCTCAGGATATTGGTCCCACTGGTGGGGTTCCTTGTGGACTTGGTGTGCTCTTGTCCTATGGACGGGGTTCTTCACTGCTTTCTGTGTTTCTTCTTTTTCTGGGTGAAGTCAGTGTTCTGCACTTGTTCCGGAAATGACCAAACTCGCCACAGTTGTAACACTTGACATTCCTTCTGTCCCGGCGGGACTAAATCCTTTTTGCTACTGTGAGCAGGGTATCCATTGCTATTGACGTGTACTCAGGCCTGGCTGCTACCAGTGGTTTCCTGATTGGTTCTCTCAGTCCATGCACAAAAGCCTGTGCCAACATCCGTCCGTGTGTCTGATCATGGGTAATGAGGCCCAAATCTTGAAACACTTGCATTACTCTGTCATGGAACTTCTCCACAGACTCTGTCTTGTCTTGACTCGTGACATGTAGGCTGAGAGTTTGTCCTGTCAGTCTGCTTTTGGCCCATTCTCTGAGTTGCTCAATTAGCTTTGGTCCTGTCTCCCAGGCATACGCATCTAACTCTGTTGGGAGCTTGAAGTGTTCTCTCATAGTTGGCCAGAATGCATCACCTGCTTTTATTTCCATTACGGTCCAGAGATCAGTCCAGGCTGCTGCATACGTTCGCTGGATCTGCTGCATTTTTTGGCAAAATGGCATGGGGTGTATCCCTGGGTCTGGCAGCATACTGATCACCTGGCTTGGGATGAAGGGCTCATAGGATGGTGCCTCTACCTGTCCCTGCTCTATTGGTGCTTGTGTGTTTTCTTCCCTAGTATTGGGCAGCATGTGTGACGTTGCATCTTCATCAGATAAGAAGTGACATGGTGTACTTGGTGCATACACTGGGTGAGATTTGGGCTTTAAAGTTGTCTTGCTGCATGGGGATTTCCCACTTCCTTGCTGAGGCTGCGGTGGATCAGTGTCATGGTTCCATGTTAGCAGCCCTGTAGCTATACCACTCCCCTGTGAAGCCCTAGCAGTGGACTGTTGTGTCTGGGGGCTACATGTAGCGTTTTGTGTAGGGAGATCTGCACTTTCTTCTCCTGATATAATGACTGGCAATGTTTGTACTGTGCTTGGGATAGACAAGGTGCCCTGTGCTGGAAACACTGAATACAGGGACACCACATTGCTTGGATTGGGCGTTGACCCAGTTGATGACGAAGTAGAAAAAAGAGGAAGAGAAGGGAGGTGTGAGGGAGGAGCGAGAGAAAAAGGAGGGGAGGGAGAGAAGAGTGAAAGGGGGAAAAGAGAGAAAGATGGAGGAGAGAGAGAGAAGAAAGATGGAGGGGGAGAAGTAGAAGAAGATGAAGAACAAGATTTGAGAGTTGGAGAGGAAGAGATAGAAGAAGAGGAAGATGAAGAAAATGGATGTGTCAGAGATGTGATGGAGGGAAAAGAAGGAATGAGAGGGATGGCAGCGAGGAAAGAGGAGAAAAGTCTGAAGAAGAAAGAGAAAGGGACTGAGAGAAGAAAAAGGAGAGGGTGTCCCCCCTGTGACTCTTGAGAGGGGATGGTTGAAACAAAAATGCCTTCTCCCTGTGGAGAGAGGCGGGGAGCGTTTTTCCCTGTACAAGGCTCCTTACTCAATGAGAGCAGCCTACACCTGTCCCGTGTCTCCACATGATGGACATGTGATGTGTGTGACTCTGAATTCTGCTCTTGTGACATGTCAGTGATCTTTTTCTCACAGATGATTTAACACCTTTTCAAACTTATTCACATAAAAAAAAAAAAATCACTTCCTGGTCCGTTCAAATTAACTTGCTGTATCTTTTACACGATGCACCGCTGCTCTTTTATAGCAGATGGTAATCTATTAATAAACTTTCCCGTTACCTTTCAAATAACAAAAAACAAGAAAAAACATTTCATTATGCAGCGTAAAGGCTGCCTGTCTATTTGCTTCTCACGTACTCTGACATTCTATTCACATGCCTAGCCCTTCGATTCTTACGTACTGTGTCTATTCCAAAAACCTATTCAACAAAGGTGATTTAAAAATCTGAAAACTGCACTCTGGTTCTGTTTGTTCTCGCCGAATGTCCGACGGGAGGGGCTACTCAGACCACTGCGTAGTTTGTGTCTGCTCTCTCCCTCAGCCTGTAATTCTCCTTATCTATGTGACCTTGTTCTAAAGCAAGCTTGTAGAAAAAAAAATGGCTGGAGAAATAAAGCTCTAAAATAAATTGCTTAGAGAAAAAATCTCTCCAAAATCATTTAAAAATGTACTTAAAAGAAAAAATTTTAAAAAAACAAAAAGTTAGATTTAGTAAAAAACTCTAGAAAAAGAAAACAAAAAAAAAAAATTCACCAAAAAGGGGAGAAAAGAAAAACCGTATTAATCATAAAACTCTGAAAAACAACCCTTGTTACTAAAACAGCTAATTAAAAATCTCTGGAATGTCAGCTGGCTGCTTCCCCCCTCCCTTCCTTATATCTCTGCTTGCTGTCTCTATAGGCACTGAAATCACGTATCAAAAAAAAAAAAAAATTATTATTCCTCAGAATAGCAAAAAATGAATATAGTTCAGTCTGAATGCCTGATAATTCTCACGTTAAAACCTGTAGCCAAAAAACTAGCTTAAAAAAATAAAAATCAAAGCCAAGAAACAGAATGCCTGATAACGTGATTAGCAGAGGAGGGGGGTCAAAGGGGTTTTCTCGCTGCTGCTGCAGCCAGCACACTGCTCTGAATGAGATACTGACAGAGCGCACGGAGATGTGATTTAAAGCGACAGTACCTGATACAGACAGTGAGACAGACACCCGGGAGAATACGAATCCCTCTTTTGATGATCTGTGACACATACAAGCTGCTCTGGTAACTGATAACTCACCAATTGCACTGAGCGCGGTGAGGCTCAAGGTTCTATCGCTCTGTACGTACGCCCTGGCTGGTGCGCCGGTCACAGTAATCTGCAATAGCCTTCATCAAAATTCTCACTATCCACATCTGATTTGACTGGGATGGCCTCCCGGTGCGTGGACAATTATTGTGAGAACTTATCCAAACAAAGCTCCTGCCCTTCACGTCTGATTTGACTGGGATGGCCTCCCAGTGCGTGAAAGTTTACTGCAGAAACTTAACCGAACAAAGCCCTCGCTTCCACAACTGGATTTTTTTGGGATACTTCCCTCCAATATGTGAAGAATATCTGCGTGGACTTATCCAAAACAAAGCTCCCGCCCTTCACGTCTGATTTGACTGGGATGGCCTCCCGGTGCGTGAAAGTTTACTGCGGGAACTTATGCAGCAATTGTCTTTTGCTATACAGCCCCAGAGATCAGCAAGCAAAAACACAGTCACCGTTCCAACTTTCTCCCGGTTCACATAAAACATGAAACATACAGCACAGCAGCAAACAACTCGGCTTATATCCCAGGGCTTTTGGATAAGGGTATGGACTTTTTACACAACCTGGGAATGCGGTGATGACCACGTCCGACCGGCTGGAAGTGTAGGCTAGGACTAGGCACAGGGAACATTCAGGTAAGATGACAAAGTTTTCTTACCTTACTGATGGAGCTGCAGTCTCCGTCCCGTGTGCCAAGGCCAGGGCCAACACCCCCGTCTCTCCGGTCGGCCGGGTCCTCGTGCGTTTCGTCCAATGCCCCGCGTGCAGGCGCCAACTGATATGGAAATTTAATTAGGATAAAAATTTCCTTCTGTGTTTGCTGCTTGCTTCTCCAAATCTCTATATAATGTCTTTTTGAGCGCTCAGAACGAAATGAGGACTGTCCACACGAAAGTGTCAGTATAACAGTTCGTCAAAGACATACATTTATTATTCATTCAAGGTTTTATATGTTTACAAAAAGGGGCTGGTTAGTCAATTAACATACAATTAAAAGCTGCTAGATTATTGGCTGTTCTAGTGTAAATATGATAATTATGATAATCATGATTAAAAGAGCTGAAGTTGCAGAATTATTGTTTATATTCTTGTGACCTAGTTGTCTTGCATAACTATAATGTAAACAACAGATATCTAATAGGACTTTTTGTACTTCATGCATTTGTTCCTTTACGAAGGCCTCTTATGAAGGCCAGATTTCTTTAAAACGACTGATTATAGCTGGCCTAGAAATATGTGAGCACAAGGTTTTTTAGCAAGTGAGATCTATCTAACTGTGAACTGTGAATACATATATGTAATATACTTTGAATATATGGAATACATATATATTTCCATGACAATACCAGCAATGAAGTCTCCACGGCTTGCAGCGCCTCGGCTTCCCCTGCAAGAACGCAGCCGAAGGTGCGACCCCCGCAAGAACGCAACCGAAGGTGCGACCTCTGCAAGAACGCAGCCGAAGGTGCGACCCCCACAAGAACGCAGCCAAAGGTGCGATCTCAAAGAGTCACAGGAACCCCCTAGATTCAGCACGACTCTTCACACCAGCGGGCCCGAGCGATGCTGTCCTGTTATACCGCCGGGGAAGCTGAGTCTTACCTTCGACTCTCCTGTAGCCAAAGTCACAATTAACGTCCAATGCTCCGGCACAACTTTTTACCTCAGCGAACAGAAACCGCCGCCATTTTCCTGTCAGACAAAGGTCCCCGCGGCTTACAATACCGCCGGGGAAAATGATCTTTAACTCCAGTTCTTTTTTCTTAATCCTGGATCTGAGGATACCGCTTTGAACACGGAGACTCCCTGGATACCCGGAGGCCCCAGTATAGCTCACCAGATCCACGAACGTCGCTCCACAGGTTTGACTAGAGGAGGAGGATTCCAGGCCCGCTCCGACCGCAGAAGATAATGGCGGAAAGTAAAATTATATAAATACCGGGCTATCCCCGGGATATTTAGGGACCTAGTCGATCTCCTCTTGTATAGGAATAGTCCTTATAAGTCGCTTTTTTTAGTAGCTTTTGCAGAACTCTGCAGGAGCCTCTTGCCAGACGTCTACCTCATCCAGCAGCCAGCCACGCCCCGCCGATGTTCTTTCTGATGGAATCGTTCACTTTTCCCGTCTTTTCCATCTGGCCCCAACCGACATGACTTCTTTCAGCCAGTACTCAGCTGCAGAGATTACAAAACAGACACAAGGCAAACCTCTAGGATATAGTAATGCCGTGTATAGAAAACAGTGCCCACATTTTGCATCCTAGAAAGTATTAATGCCCTCTGTATGCCCATTTGACAGTCACAATAACCTGAGTTCCCCTATAACAAAAAGTGCCCACTTTACATTTAATAATGTCCCAAGTCTCCCCCTGCTCTGCTCCACCCTTCACAGAAAGATGTTCTCTTATACACAGTATAATGCCCCCTTACTGTAAAGTACCCTCACACAGTATACTGACTCCTTAGCATCCCCCAAACTGTTTGATGACTCCAACACTGTACAAAGACCCCACATTAACTCCCATACTGTATGATGGCCCCCTGACTGTAATCCCCACACTGTATGATGCCTCTTAAATAGCCTTCATATCGTATAATGCACCAGATGGTCCTCAATATATTATAGTGCAGGGGGTCCCCAACTGCCAGTCCGCGGCACAGGATCGGGCCTTTGCAGTTCTGTTGCCGGGCCGCGGAGCCACGGCACAGAATGCTGGACACACATGGAGCCGGCGGCTGTAGCACTGTAGTGAAAGCTACAGCCGCCGGCTTCCAGAAGACTTGATACTCACCTTCCGTCACTGCATCCATTTGGGCCAGGCTAGAGGGACCTGGGTTTGATGCAGGGCATCACTATATGTGTATTCTTAGTGTGAGATCAGTGGCCCAAAGTCATTTAACCCCTTAAAAACATCAATTACTTATTCAAATCTGTGGTAATTGGCTGTTTGCCCATTTTGATGCCAATTCTGATGCCCAGAACCCATTTGGGCCAGACTGAAGGGTGCTAGGTTTGATGCACGGCATCACTATCTGTGTATTCTTAGGGTGAAATCAGTGGAACAAAGTCATTTAACTCCTTAAAAACACCAGTTACTTATTCAATTGGCCAAAATCAGCTGTCTGCCCACTGTGATGCCAGTTCTGATGTCTGAAATCTATTTGGTCCAGGCTGGAGAGACCTTGTTTTGATGTGGGCACCCTGTTCTATATGCCTGCAGTGTGATATCAGTGGCCCAAAGTCATTTAACCATTTCATTAACGCCCTTCGGTGCCCACTTTTATGTCCATTTTTGTGCCAGTTTTACAATTTTTGTAGCTGTTTTTAAGTATATTCACATCAGGGCTCCTCGCTGCATTGTATGTTATTATTGTGATGCTTATTTTTTGTTGTTAAATCTATAAAAAACAGCAAATAAAAAATTAAATTGCCAAATAAGAAACTGACAAATAAGAAACCAACTTCAGCCTTGTCACAAACATATGGGTAACAGTAGCGTAGCTCTGGTTGAGCAGGGCCAGGGGCGACAGACTCCTCTGCCCCTCTGGTAGCTACACTACTGGTGTATACACAAGTGCAGTATACACTGTATAGTACACACAGGATGTAAGTATATACAGTACTACCCACACAGTGTACACACAAACACAGTATTGTAAGCTTTTCAGGGGATATAGCTCTAGGATCGCCGTCTGGGTAGACAGAGTGGCACGAAAACAGTTCATTCACACAGCAGTTCTGGTGAAAACTGGCCGCAACCAGCTTTATTAAAGTCCACAGCAAACAGATAAAAATAAATCATAAACATAAGACCTGGGCTTGTCCAGCCACTAATTACACTTAGATAGATTTCCCTTTCTATCCGGGTCCAGACTCTACCAGTCTGTGCCCAAAACAACACATATGTTCAGTAGTTACCAGCGTGGAGTTTCACAGAGTCTCCTCCTTGTGTCTGAAGGCACCTTCAATGTCCAGACTTGAGAGAGCTCCCCTCCTATTCAGCCGCTATTCGCACGGATTCTCACTGAGACTACTCCTGTGTCCGGGGTACATCGAGCACCCAGACTGAGATAGCTCACACTCCTGGAGACTGCTTCTTGTGCCGGGACTCCTTGTCCAGACTAAGCGAGCTCTCTGTCTGTGTTCGCAGACACCTACTTCTGGTCTCCTAATTAACAGCTGAGTGATTTCAGGCCTGAGCTGCAAGTGTGTACTAAATGTAAGGTGTAGTGACCTTTCTCTACCACTAGGTCTACAAAGCCACACACCTCCCTTATACCAGTCAGCAAAGTAGCTAGGTGAAATATACACCCCATTCAATACACATACTCTCACTGTCTCACATATCCCCCCCCTCTTCTCCAGACCGGAGGGCTGGTCATCCAGACCGGGGCTGGTTAACAATCCAACAGAGACAGTGAACTCTGGACCAGTCATGGCCCTCATCAGCTTCATCTTCACCACTGTCATCCGTATCCTCACCTGAGTCATAGCCAACATCAGCTTTCTCTTCATCTGAAGCATCCGTACTACCTGTACCCTCCCAGGCCTATGCTCTCTGCGGGCCTCGGGCATCCCGCACGGCTTCATCTTGACCTTAGGGCCGGGCTCAGTCTCGATACAGTGCCCGGCCAGAGAAGTACGACCAGGCACGTCAGAACACCTCTGCTGATTCTTCCACAGAAACTCTCGTACCTCCTGTTTCTGGGGCACTGACCCTGTGTCACCAACTGTCACAGGAGGTATAGGGGTTTTTCCACCTTTCTCTAATTCCCCCTGAACCCTTTTCAGCACATCTACTTTCTTAAATATCAGTTGGTTCATAAATTCTATTTCACAGAACTTAAGCACCTCTGCCATGGTCTCTGACCATTTTGAGCCACACTGTTCCCACAATTGGCACTGTAGAGGAAGCTGATCATTTTTGTTTTTCGGTACACATAATTCATCCTCTTCTTGTACAGGCTCACTTTGCATAAGACTCAGAGCTCTTACTTCTTTCTCCAGGAGATCCTCATGGCTCTGATCACGCTCCTTCATCACAGTTTGGAGTTTTTTCTGAGAAGTAATCAACCCATCTGGTACCTGTTGGACGTCCTGTATGTCTCCGGCCCCTTCCTCAGGCTCCTCCGGCAGAACATGCTCAGAAGCCCCACCGTCAGTCCTACACTCTGCCTCCTCAGTCACATCATTATGGTCTCCAATATTTCCATTCATTCCGGCTTTCAAGTTCTCCTTGATAGCGGCATCTGTATACTCAGAACCCGCCGGATTCTTCTCTTCCACCACGTTCTGCATCCCATCTGGGCTCCCGTGTGTCTGTAGCGGCAACGGAGTGACACATCGCTTTTCCCATTTGTTGGGACGTGGCTCCGATGTAGACTCCCTGAAAGTGCGCTTGAGCTCACCAACGCCAGCCCGATGTCTCAAAATCTCATCCTGTGACTTATCCAGATCCTTGGTGTCACTCGGGAACACCGCTGGGGCTCCGGGCGCCGAAATTCCAGCCTGAGCTTCACGAGTTGCAGCTACTGATCCGGACCATAACCCGTCCACGCCGCTGTCTTCGGCCGAAACAGATTCCGGGGCAGAGTCAGTCCCCATATCTTCAGTCTTGTTCCTCACAGCTTCACTTGAGACCTCAGCTTCTGATGAGGCATCTGACTTGGTGACCACCACTTCCATGGCTTTTTCCACCTCTGCAGCATTACCTTCACAGTCATCATTATTATCAACATCATTATCATGACTATGATCAGTATCATCATCACTATCATGATCATCATCATTATCATTATCAGCATCAGCATCATTATCATGGTCATCATCATTATCATGATCATCATCATCATCATTATCATCATCATCATCATCATTATCATTATCATCATTATCACACAAGTTTAACGGCCCACTAGCATTGTGTTCCGCCCCTCGGGACTGCGCACCCTCAGTAGGAGCTTCATCACACTGTCCATCAGAAACATTTCTCCCCCAGAGATCCTTAGACCGGGGAAAGTCATTACCCAATATGACGGGGTGCACCAGGTTCTTCACTACCCCCACTTCATATGAAACCTCCCCGAGTTTGGGGACCAAGTCCACGGCAGTCTCTGGGTAGACTTTGGTGTCTCCATGGATGCACACCATACTCAGGTGCTTATCAGGGATGAAGTCCCTATCAATCAGGCTGTCACATACGGAAGTCACTGGACTCTCTGAGTCCAAGAGGGCCTGTGCTGGGCAGTCATTTACAACCACCGGGGACCCCTGTGGTCCAGTCTCTTCGGCTGAGGTGGACACACACACAGGCTCTGCGCAGGGAGAGAGGGATCCGCCAACATCACAACACATAGGCTCCCCCTCTATTGGACAGTTGGCTGCAATTTCACGACATCTCCAACACTGTCCATCACACTCTCCCACCCATATGTCCCCTCAGGCCCGAACCCGCTTATCAGCATACCCCATGTCCCCAACAGCTGGAACGCTCTTACCGCGAGAGTTCAGCGTCCGGAACTCTGAAGTGACGACCTCTCAGACGGCTGGTCACGGAGACAGTCTTTGCTGGCGAAGGCCTTCTCCATCAGGCTGACCAGACGATTGGCGTCCTGGTGTTCTCCTTGTCCGACCTCTGGCTGTACCTCAGGAGGACGTGCTCGGGTGTAGCGGTTCACTATCACCTTTTCAACTCCATAATCAGGTTTGCTTACTGCAGACTCCCAACTGCATCTCCAGTCATGAACTCCCCTGGCACGGGCTGTCACCGTAACACCCAGCCGGGTAAGAATCTCCGCTTTCAGCTTGGCATAGTCTTGGCTGTCCTGCTCGCTCAGGTCAGCATAGGCCCTTTGGGGCTCTCCAATCAGATAGGGTGCGACCATCATGGCCCATTCAGATAGGGGCAGATTCTCCTTCTCTGCCAGTCTCTCAAACCTAGTGAGATATACCTCCACATCATCACGAGGTGTCATCTTTTTCAGGGACCATCTTACCGCCTTCTTTACAGCGGACAATGCAGGTGACTTTGCAACATTACTTTGGGACGATGCGCTGCAAGTCTTTTGTAGTGCTGCAACCTGCTCAAAAAACAACCGGTTATTCTCCTGCTGCTGCTGCAGGAATTGCTGCTGGGCCTGCTGCATGCGCTGCTGGTGCTGCAGGCGCTGCTGCTCCATGCTCTGCTGCATGCTCCGCTGGGCCTGGACCAGGTACTCAACGAGCTCCTCCATACTGCCGGACTTATCTGTCTCAACCACGGCAGTCTTATGTTGCACATTAACTTGCGCCATTTATTCAAACAGCGCCTCCATGCTGTCAGACTTCTCTGTCTCAACAACGGCAGTCTTCACTCAAGACATACACACTCCACAGTCTTTTCCACAGAAAATTCAGCTCTGCACTTTTTTTTTTTTTTTTTCCCTCTGCAAACTCTATTAGGGCCACTGTCTCTTTAAGACTGCTCCAACAGACCTTTCCCTTGCTGCTGCACACTCCACAGTCTTTTCCACAACAAGTTCAGCTTTGCTGTGCAGACACACTTTTTTTTTTTTTTTTTTTGCAAACTCTATTAGGGCTACTGTCTCTTTAAGACTGCTCCAATCAGACGTTTTTGCTGACACACTTTTTTTTTTTTTTTTCTCTGCTGCTGCTTCAACAGACCTCACCTCTATCGCTGTCTCTCGCCACTGTGCCGCACGCACATTCCAGCACCAATTGTATCAGCCACTGTGCTGCCCCAGCATTCTCCGCCAATTGTAACATTTTCAGGGTATAGCTCTAGGATCGCCGTCTGGGTAGACAGAGTGGCACGAAAACAGTTCATTCACACAGCAGTTCTGGTGAAAACTGGCCGCAACCAGCTTTATTAAAGTCCACAGCAAACAGATAAAAATAAATCATAAACATAAGACCTGGGCTTGTCCAGCCACTAATTACACTTAGATAGATTTCCCTTTCTATCCGGGTCCAGACTCTACCAGTCTGTGCCCAAAACAACACATATGTTCAGTAGTTACCAGCGTGGAGTTTCACAGAGTCTCCTCCTTGTGTCTGAAGGCACCTTCAATGTCCAGACTTGAGAGAGCTCCCCTCCTATTCAGCCGCTATTCGCACGGATTCTCACTGAGACTACTCCTGTGTCCGGGGTACATCGAGCACCCAGACTGAGATAGCTCACACTCCTGGAGACTGCTTCTTGTGCCGGGACTCCTTGTCCAGACTAAGCGAGCTCTCTGTCTGTGTTCGCAGACACCTACTTCTGGTCTCCTAATTAACAGCTGAGTGATTTCAGGCCTGAGCTGCAAGTGTGTACTAAATGTAAGGTGTAGTGACCTTTCTCTACCACTAGGTCTACAAAGCCACACACCTCCCTTATACCAGTCAGCAAAGTAGCTAGGTGAAATATACACCCCATTCAATACACATACTCTCACTGTCTCACAGTATATAGACACAGTATACACAATACACACAGTATATACACATATAGTACATACACCATATAGACACATACAGCTCTGGCAAAAATTAAGAGACCACCACATCAAAGCCCTGTCAGGGGCAGCCCATTCTCCTGACCTGAACCCCATTCAAAACCTCTGGAATGTGATCAAGAGGATGATAGATAGTCACAAGCCATCAAACAAAGAACTGCTTAAATTTTTGCGCCAGACGCAGTATGAAGAACTGGTGGCAAGCATGCCAAGACGCATGAAAGCTGTTGATTTCATAACTCTTCCTGAGTTAAAACATTAGTATTGTTGTTTCTAAATGATTATGAACTTGTTTTCTTTGCATTATTTGAGGTATGAACGCACTGTTTTGTTTTTTAATTTTGACGATTTTTCTTTGTCAGAAAAAAAATAAAAAATTTATTGCTTGGAAAATCGGAGACATGTCAGAAGTTTATAGAATCATAGAATCATAGAATGGTAGAGTTGGAAGGGACCTCCTGGGCCTTCTGGTCCAACCCCCTGCTCAAAGCAGGATTCTCTAAATCATCCCAGACAGATGTCTGTCCAGCTTCTGTTTGAAGACTTCCATTGAAGGAGAACTCACCACCTCTCGTGGCAGCCTGTTCCACTCATTGATCACCCTAACTGTCAAAAAGTTTTTTCTAATATCTAATCTGTGTCTCCTCCCATTCAGTTTCATCCCATTGCTTCTAGTCTTTCCTTGTGCAAATGAGAATAAAGATGATCCTTCTACAATGTGACAGCCCTTGAGATATTTGTAGACAGCTATTAAGTCTCCTCTACAAATATCTCAAGGGCTGAATAGAATATAAGTGCAATTTACATTTTACTCAAAAATATACCTATAAAGAGAAAAATCAGACAAACTGAACATTTGAAAGTGGTCTCTTAATTTTTGCCAGAGCTGTATATATACTATATAGTACACACAGTGTTTATATACACACACAAGCAGTATATAGACACTGTATACACACAGTATATATACATACTGTACATACACTGTATAGACACATATTTACATTATACAGTACACACACACTATAGTCACACCTATAGGCCGCTCCCTACCTCAGTACATCCAGCTCCAGGTCCTGGGCCCCTCACTGATTAGGCCACGCCCTCTCTGATTAGACTCCGCCTCTTACGACCCCGGTGGCTCCTGCAGCTTTCCTGCTGTTTGGGGCAGAAGTGAGGCAGGGCATCCACCAGACAGGGTTGGTCTCCACCATGGCTCACCAGCCTCCACACCTCTCAGCTGCTCCTTGTTCACAAACTGTTACTAACACCTGAGGGGAGGAGTGTGGAGCCGGAAGGAGGAGCCACTCAGGTACCCACAATGCACGCTGCCTGCTCTGCCACAGCAAGGCTGCCTGTGTTCATGTTGTGTTTGTACAATAAAATTTGCTTTACTTTAGGGTATGTGCACACGTTGCAGATTTTGTTGCAGTTCCGCAGCGGATTTTGCCTTTCAGATCTGCAGCAGAACTGCAAGTGATGTACAGTACCATTCTAGTCAATGGAAATCAAAAAATGCAGTGCACATGCTGCAGATTTTTCCGCGCAGATTTAGTGCGGATTTAAAACTGCAGCACGTCTCTTCTTTTGTGCAGAACTGCAGCGTTTTTGACCTGCTCCATTATAGGAATCTGCAGGTCTCAAAAGGCAGGGGAAATCCGCACAAAAACTGCAGTAAATCTGCAGATAAAAAGGACAAAAAAAGGATAAAAACTGCGCAGATTTTGACCTGCAGTTCAAGAGATGCAGATTCTGTGCAGAAAATTCTGCAGACCAATCTGCAACGTGTGCACATATCCTTAAGGGAATCTGTCACCTCATTTTTGCCCTATAAGCTGCGGCCACCACCATCAGGAGCTTATCTACAGCAATCTGGAATGCTAAATAAACACATCCAGCTGCATGAATTAAATCAGAAAAAACAAGGACCACACAAAATGTGTTTAGTCCTATAAACAAAACACCACTCAATGTATCATATTTAAACAAGGAGAACAAGGAGTCATAGGTAATTATTAGGTAAAATAACACATTAATTTTATTAAACAAAATCACATAAGTAACACAGTATGATTATAATTGTGAGCACAAAAAACACAGATACGGTACAGATGGGGGGAATGAAAAAACCTAAACAGGAAAAGGTCCCTGCGTTTATGTGTAAGAAATACCACAGGCTAGTGTACCCCGAGACCATAACCACACAGTAACCATATCACAGGTAAACAAATAGACCCTGAGTAAAAAGTGGGTTTAATAGAGGTCCTATTGTTGGCTGCATCGCAGGTAGAAACAATCTCTACCAAGGAAAACTGGTATGCTCACCGGTGGAAAAGAATTGTAGCAGTGGAGCAGGAGGAGAATCACCCCAAAGATGTCACCCCTGTGCTAATGCTGTAGATAAGCCCCCAATGTCACCTGAAAGAGAAGAAAAACGAGTTATACTCACCCAGGGGCGGTCCGGTCCAATGGGCGTCGCGGTCCAGTCCGGGGCCTCCCATCTTCTAGCGAAGCCGGCCTCTTCTTTCCGTCCCGTCGCGGCTCCTGCGCAGGCGCACTGATCTGCCCTGGTGAGGGCTGAGCAGAGTACTGCAGTGCACAGACGCCGGACCTCTCTGACCTTTCCCGACGCCTGCGCACTGCAGTACTCTGCTCTGCCCTCTTCGCTACAAGATGGGAGGCGCCAAACCGGACCGCGACTCCCTCATGGACCGAATCTGATGCCGTAACGTCCCTGGGTGAGTATAATCTAACTTGTTTTTCTTCACTTTCAGGTGACATCTGGGGCTTATCTACAGCATTACAGAATGCTGTAGATAAGCCCCTGATGGCGGTGGCCGCATCTCATAGTCCAAAAATGGGGTGACAGATTCCCTTTAATAAAAAAGCTCCCTGTAGATTTGGGGCATTATCATGTCCGGGTACCTACAGATCTCAGAACTTCTGAGCAACAGAACGATGGACAGATCATGTGGGGTGTGTAGCACGTAGCCGCAGATGTTGGCCACATCCCAATCCTCGCCCATTTACCATTTCTCTCCTGACAGGAGGAGTTATCAGAGGGGCACTGGCAGTGAGGGAATTCAGCAGACGCCCGAGACTTCAGGACCCAAATCCAGGACTGTCCGCTGTATCTGGGACAGTTGGGACTAGAGCTGAGTGGATGGATTCCCGGGTCTCTGGTTTAGGTCAATGGTACCTGGCGGCTGGATGGGGGCCGCGAATCTCTTACCTTCCGGCATCCCTGGCCGGCTTTTCATTAGTCCGGGCAGTGCGACGTCATCTGTGGGTCCTGCTCATCTCTAGTTGGGACCTGGGGATTATTTTTTGTTCCTTCATTCACAGTCGGAGCCGCCAGAACCTTCTCGTCTTTATGTAGCGTCATTATACGACATCAGGCTCTGGTGTCTGTAAGGCCGTGTTCACACGCAGCAGAAATACTGTGTTTTCTGCAGGATCCGCACCAAACTACACAATAACAATCTTCTCCCCTTATTTGATGCGTTTTTGGTGCAGATGTGAAGCCGCGTTTTTAATCTGCTGTTTATAGTACAGAAAAGCTTTGATTCTGCAGTTAATAAAGTATCTGCAGTTTTTTACATGAAGACAAGAGAGAAAAAAAAGTCAAAAACCGCACAGTGCAGCAGCGTCCTTGGGCACACAGTGGAAGACTTTTTTTCTTAAAACTATTTATATTTTTTTTCCAACATGTTTTATTGATTTAAAGAGAATTACACTACAATATAGTCATACAAATCTTGAAGTAACAAGCTTATTTGACAGATGTAAAACTCAAGATAATGATTTGAGAAACAAAACTAAGAAGCAAGTCATACAGGTTGAAAGTATTAAGCTTAATTAACTCTTATTTAACAGGTACAATACTCTTAAATGTCCCCTCACCACCCTCCACCCTCCCATCCCCCCAACATATAAACCCCTAAAACGTCCCCGCATTCGATTAACAATCAACAAGTTCAAGGAATAGGATTATGTCTGCTAATTTTCTGAAGAAGATACCACTGGGTGCTTTCAAAATGTGTCCTTAGTTTGTCCCTGGTGTCCTGAGACAGTGATGGGATGAACAATGACCATGTGCTTAAAAACTTCCCAGTCAATTTCTCTTTATTTGTCAGGGTATCTAGCCAGTCCATTCGAAAAATATACATTAATTTGGAGTATATGAGAGATTTGGGTGGTGGCAAATGGATTTAGCCAGTGCTGCAAGATACTTTTCCTGGTAGCTGAGACCCATATTATCAACATGGCCTTAACATGTTTGGGGAATTTGTGTTGAGAGCTATCAAGTATATTAAATATTGCCCATTGCAGCGTCAGGGGAAACAATATCCCACCAAGATTCTGTAATTCGGCATGGATAGACTGCCATAATTTTTGCACTTTGGGACATCCCCACATGTGATGAAATATGTCTGCATTTCCTGTCCCGCATTTGGAACATGTGAATGTGCCCTCTGGAGACATCCTAGACTTAATGTGTGGGGTAATATAAGCTCTATGAAGGAGTAATAAAGACATGTCTGCATAACTGCTGGAGGGGATCACTTTCCGTTGCATCAAAGTGGCATCTAAGATTTCCCCGACTGTGATGTTCTGTATATCATTAACCCATCGTGCTGGACCTGTCTTTTTGCCTTCCCAAGACCAATGCTTACGCAACAGTGTGTAAATACTGCTTGTCGAGGCTATCTGCACCCTGGCGGTCCTAAGGAAGCCATCCAAAGTGTTCCTCCCTCCCTCTCCACCCCCAGCAGCCATACCCTTCAAAGTTAAGCTCCTTGCTTGAAGAAAAAGGAAGGGCTTATTTACAAATGTTGGGAAACGTTGTGCTGCTATGTCAAATGTGAGCATGGAGAATCTATCATCTAATAGGTCAGCTGTCAAGATGCAACCCTGCCCAGCTAGCTCAATGTAAGATAAGGGTGGTTTACCTCCCATAAAGCCTGGGTTACCCAGAAAGGGCACAAAAGGAGAGATATTGCTTCTCAAATGACATAAAACTATTTTTTTAAGGATTTTTTACATAAATGGGGTAAAGAAAAAGGGGGAGACATATAATAAATACACAGTAATAAAGACGCCAACAAGACCAAAAAATAGCAAACAAGCCAAATTTACAGGGATGAAAGATATAGGCAAAATAAAAGGTTAAGGATGAGAAGGGGAAGGAAAAATATGGTTTATTAAGGGAAATGGGAAAAAGAGAAAAAGAAGAAATTAAAGGGATGGAAGGAAAATGAAAAAAGATTTGCATGTACAGGATAGGTGAGGGAAAGGGGTTACGGTACAGGCATAAGATACCTTATATATAATAATAATTTTATTTCTATAGCGTGAACATATTACGCTGCACTTTACATTTTAGAGGGGACTTGTACAGACAATAAAAGACATTACAGTATAACAATAATCACATAAACAACAGATACAGGAGGGATGAGGGCCCTGCTCGCAAGCTTACAATCTATGAGGAAATAGGGGGGGACACGAAAGGTGGATGGTAACAATTGCTTTCATTGTTCTGACCAACCATAATGTAAGAATTGGGTGTTCATGTAAGGCCGGAGTCACACTAGCGAGAAATACGGACGAGTGCAATGCGAGAAAAAAATCACATTGCACTCGGACCAATGGTAATCTATGGGGCAGCTCCCATCAGCCAATGCAAGTCTATGGGGGCGACAAAAACACGGATTACACATGGACACACATGTGACTTGCGAGAAATATGCACCAGTGTCCTTTAGAAAAGCCGGCAATTCAGTGCGGTATACTGTAAAATCACAATGACATGTTTAATAAAGAATGGAAAGAATACATATACACACATAGAATACATATATATATACATGTCTTTGTGACTATATATTATATATATATATATAGGTCATACACTTCTACATAGCATAATAGCCTCTAATTCAATTGCCGACTTCTGTAAAATCATTACAGAACCCGACATGAAATGACACATGGTTTACATACAGTAAGCCATTTCATTTCATGTAGTTTGATATATGGTTTTGATTAACAATTACATGAGTGTATGGGTGCAAAATTTCAGACATGTAGGTGTTAATTTAATGTGCAAATTCGTTGAAAAAAATGCGTGGGCTCCCGCGGTATTTTCTCCGCCAGACAGGGAAAGCCAGTGACTGATGACAGATAATAATAGCCTAGGGAGGGAGCATTGTTTTGTCCCCCCCCCCCGGCTACTTACATCTGCCCTCAGCCACCCCAGAAAAGGCACATCTATTATTAGATGAGCCTTTTCTGGCACTTAGCCCGTCTATTCCCATTGCCTTTAGCGGTGGCTAATGGGTTAATAAAGGGTTAATGCCACCTTGCTATTGAAAGGTGACATTAAACCGGGCTAATAATGGAGAGTTGTCAATTAGACAACTATCCATTATTAATCCTATTGTATTAAATGGTTAAAAAAACACACATATTAATTTAAAATTATTTTAATGAAATAAATACACATAGTTTTTGACCATATTTTATTGCACTGGTAATCCTTCTGAATCCCTTGTTCTCCTGTAATAAAAATAAAATAAAAAAGCAACAATATCCATACCTCTCCGGCATTCAGTCAGGTCCCACGCTGCAATCCATCTGAAGGGGTTAACAGGTTTACAGCAGGGACCGATGCTAATGCGACCAGCCCTGCTGTAAACCCCCGCAGCCTCCTCGGCTGACAGGAGATGAACTGATTAGTGTGGGAAGCTTAATTGATTGTTTCCCATGCTATTCAGTTCACTTCAGGTCAGCCGGGGACTCCCTCTGAGGTCACTGAGGCTGTGCGGAGTCCCCGGCTGACCTGAAGTGAACTTGATAGCGTGGGAAACAATCAATTAAGCTAAGTGCCAGAAAAGGCGCATCTAATAATAGATGTGCCTTTTCTGGGGTGGCTGGGGGCAGATGTTAGTAGCCGGGGGGGGCACAAAAACAAAGCTCCCTCCCTAGGCTATTATTATCTGTCATCAGTCACTGGCTTTCCCTGTCTGGCGGAGAAAATACCGCGGGAGTCCACGCTTTTTTTTTCAACGAATTTACACATTAAATTAACACCTACATGTATGAAATTTTGCACACATACACTCATATAATTATTAATGAAAACTATATATCAAACTACATGAAATGAAATGGTTTACTGTTAGGTATGATGAGATCCAGGATAGGGCCAAGTCTGTGATGCCAAGAGATGAGAGAATCTGTAGCAGGAGGGAATGGTCCACGGTGTCGAAGGCAGAAGACAGGTCCAGGAGAAAGAGGACAGAGTACAGTCATGGCCAAAAGTTTTGAGAATGACACAAATATTATATTTTCACATGATCTGCTGTTGACCTCTGGTTTTTATGTGTGTTTGACAGATGTTTTTATCACAGACAGAAATATAATTGCAAACATATGAGTAACAAAAGCTTATATTGACAGTTAGAATGAGTTAATGCAGCAAGTCAATATTTGCAGTGTTCACCCTTCTTCTTCAGGACCTCTGCAATTCTCCCTGGCATGCTCTCAATCAACTTCTGGACCAAATCCTGACTGATAGCAGTCCATTCTTGCACAATCAATGCTTTCATTTTGTCAGAATTGTTAGGTTTTTGTTTGTCCACCCGTCTCTTGATGATTGACCACAAGTTCTCAATGGGATTAAGATCTGGGGAGTTTCCAGGCCATGGACCCAAAATCTCTATGTTTTGTTCCCTGAGCCATTTAGTTATCACCTTTGCTTTATGACAAGGTGCTCCATCATGCTGGAAAAGGCATTGTTGATCGCCAAACTGCTCTTGGAGGGTTGGGAGAAGTTGCTCTTGGAGGACATTCTGGTACCATTCTTTATTCATGGCTGTGTTTTTAGGCAAGACTGTGAGAGAGCCGATTCCCTTGGCTGAGAAGCAACCCCACACATGAATGGTTTCAGGATGCTTAACAGTTGGCATGAGACAAGACTGGTGGTAGCGCTCACCTTGTCTTCTCCGAATGAGGCATTTTCCTGATGTCCCAAACAATCGAAAAGGGGATTCATCAGAGAAAATAACTTTACCCCAGTCCTCAGCAGTCCACTGCCTGTACCTTTTGCAGAATATCAGTCTGTCCATGATGTTTTTTCTGGAGAGAAGTGGCTTCTTTGCTGCCCTCCTTGAGACCAGGCCTTGCTCCAAGAGTCTTCGCCTCACAGTGCATGCAGATGCACTCACACCTGCCTGCTGCCATTCCTAAGCAAGCTCTGCACTGCTGGTAGCCCGATCCCGCAGCTGAAACACTTTTAAGAGACGGTCCTGGTGCTTGCTGGTCTTTCTTGGGCGCCCTGAAGCCTTTTTGGCAACAATGGAACCTCTCTCCTTGAAGTTCTTGATGATGCGATAGATTGTTGACTGAGGTGCAATCTTTCTAGCTGCGATACTCTTCCCTGTTAGGCCATTTTTGTGCATTGCAATGATCATTGCACGTGTTTCTTTAGAGATAACCATGGTGAACAGAAGAGAAACAATGATGCCAAGCACCAGCCTCCTTTTAAAGTGTCCAGTGGTGTCATTCTTACTTAATCATGACAGATTGATCTCCAGCCATGTCCTCATCAACACCCACATCTGTGTTAATGGAGCAATCACTGAAAAGAGGTTAGCTGGTCCTTTTGAGGCAGGGCTGCAATGATGTTGAAATGTGTTTTGGGGGATAAAGTTCATTTTCTAGCCAAATATTGACTTTGCAAGTAATTGCTGTTAAGCTGATCACTCTTTATAACATTCTGGAGTATATGCAAATTGCCATTAGAAAAAGTAAAGCAGTAGACTTTGTAAAAATTAATATTTGTGTCATTCTCAAAACTTTTGGCCATGACTGTAGTGTCACTTGCTCTTGGCTGTTAGCAGGTCGTTAGTGACTTTAGTTAGGGCAGTTTCAGCTGAGTGATGCGGTCGGAAGCCAGATTGTAACCGGTCAAAGAGGGAACAGGAGGAGAGGTGGGAGGACAGTTCGAGATATACATGCTGTTCCAGTAGTTTTGAGGCGTAGGGGAGAAGAGATATCGGGCGATAGTTAGACACAGAGGATGGGTCAAGGGAAGACTTTTTGAGGATGGGTGTGATTGAAGCATGTTTGAAGGATGAAGGAAAGACACCATTTGTAAGTGAAAGGTTGAAGAGGTGTGCGAGAGTAGGGATGAAGACTGTGGCAAAGTTAGGGATGAGGTGGGACGGGAGTGGGTCAAGCGTGCAAGTGGTGAGGTGTGATCTTGACAGGAGGGTGGAGAGCTGATCTTCTGTCATGGTGGTGAAGCTGGTTTTGGAAGAACATGGCTGAGTGGTTATGAGGGGCATTGGGGGCTGCGGGCCAAAGCCTTCTCTGATAGTATCAATCTTTTGTTTAAAGAAGGAGGCAAAGTTTTCAGCAGAAATGAGAGGAGAGGGAGGAGGAGCTGTGCGATGGAGTAGAGAATTGAAAGTGTTGAAGAGCTGTTTAGGGTTGTGAGACAGGGAGGATATGAGAGATGCGAAATAAGTTTGTTTTGCGGCAGAGAGCGTGGACTTGAAGCTGGCGAGGGACTGCTTGTATGCGTTGAAGTGCTCGGTAGAATGGGTTCTCTTCCATCTCCGCTCGGCAGCCCTGGAAGCCCGTCTCAGTTCTTTGGTCAGGCTGGTCAGCCAGGGCTGCCTGTTGATTGTACGAGTTTTGCTCTGCGTGAGGGGGGCGGCCGAATCAAGTGTGGCTTTTATTGTGGTGTTATAAAATGTGGCAGCAGCATCTGTGTCATGAAGTGAGGCTATGTCTGTGAGAGGGAGGAGGGACTCAGAGAGCGATTGTAAATTGAGGTGTTTGAGATTTCTGCGAGGGTGGGTGAATTTGTGGAGTGGGGGATGCGTACTAACAGAGGAGAGGGAAGAGAATGTCAGTAGGTTGTGGTCAGACAGGGGGAGTTAGTGAGATTAGTGAGGGAACAGAGACGGGTGAAGATAAGGTCCAGCGTGTAACCATCTTTGTGAGTGGCCACAGAGGACCATTGAGTGAGGCCGAGGGAAGCCGTGAGCGATAGAAGTTTAGAGGCAGCTGGGATGGAAGTGTCAATGGGGATGTTGAAATCGCCCATGATGATGGTGGGGATGTCAGCAGAGAGGAAATGGAGTAGCCAGGTGGTGAAGTGGTCGAGAAAGGTGGAGATGGCTAGTTCCGGGGGGCGGTAGATGACAGCCAGTTGGAGGTTGGAGGGGGAATAGATGCGGACAGAGTGCACCTCGAACGAGGGAACAGCAGCGGAGGGTGGAAGTTGAATTACGGGTAAAGGAGCAGGTATCAGACAGGAGCAAGCCAACTCCTCCACCACGTTTGTTGCTGGGGCGAGGGGTGTGAGAGAGATGGAATCTGCCATAGGAAAGCGCAGCTGGAGAGGCTGTGTCAGAGAGAGTGAGCCAGGTTTCAGTGATGGCAAGGAAGGAGAGTTTGTTGGTGATAAAGAGGTCGTGGATAAACGACAGTTTATTGCAGACGGAGCGTGCGTTCCATAGTTATCCGGGTAGGTGACCGGGGGAGTGGGGTGTAGATGGATAGGTATGCGGTTGTCATGGTTGCAGAAACGTGTGGAGGATCGTGGCAGGGTGTTAGAAATGAGTGTGGGGATGTGTTGAGGAGGGCCAGGATTTGGGGATATGTCGCCAGCGATGAAGAGTAGCAGACAGAGCTTTAGAAGGTGAGAGCAGGATAGGACATGATGAGGCCGTGTGTGTCTTGGTAAAAAGGATTGTATGTGAAGGAACAGTTCTGAGGAGAAGGTGAGGTGGCTGGGGAGGATGGAGGGAGAAATGACTACTTCCTTACTAGGTGGGGGAATTACAGAAGATAGGAAGAAAGAAAGGAGGATGGGGGTGAAAGTGAAAAGAAAATGAAACATAGTGGTTTTAAATTATGTTACCTTGCAGCCAAATTCCAGTCCAATTCTAGTCTAATTCACAGTAGTGTAATTAGAAATCTGTAATTTGAAATATGGGATTTGAAATATGTGGAGCAGACACGTGTCTGGAGCAGACCCATTGCACTGAATATATTTGCAGCTAAGGGCAATCAGGTGTGATTGGAAAGTGGAGATATACATATATATATATATATGTATATATATATACATATATATATATATATGTATTCTATGTGTATATGTATTCTTTATTTTGTGATTTAAAAACTGTCATTTGGATCCATTATATGTCGGTTTTGCAAGTTGGCGTGAAAATCTCGCTGTACGGATGCCATACGATGACACACGGATATTTTGATGCGAGGAAATCGCATCCTCGCATTGCACACAGATGACATACGGATCACTTGTTCAGGGAAGTTTTGTGCGATTCTCGTCCGTAAAATACGGACCGATTTTTTTTTATATGTTGTGTGCGACTCCAGCCTAATGCTGCATGAACCGGTTATCAGCCCGAATATGTAAAAGTACAGACACACAGTGCTATTAAATGCATTAAGCGTGTGAGATCATAATTCAAGGTTATGAAGAAAATTTTGAATGGGCCACACAGGGATAGTTAGATAAATATTTTGAGGCGGAAGGCCAGTCTGAAGAAATGCGTTTTTAGGGCACTCTTAATACTCTTAATACTGTGGGTATTGGGGATTAATCAAATTATCCTGGGTAGTGCATTCCAAAGAATTGGCGCAGCACGTGAAAAGTCTTGGAGACGGGAATGGGAGGTACTAATTTTTGAGGATGTTAACCTTAGGTCATTAGTACAACGGAGGGCACGGGTAGGATGGTAGACTGAGATAAGGGAGGAGATGTAGGGTGGTGCTGAACCGTGGAGTGCTTTGTGAGTGAGAGTGATAAGTTTATATTGAACTCTGGAGTGGTTGGGTAACCAGTGTAAGGACTAGCACAAGGTAGAGGCATTGGTGTAACGGTTGGTGAGGAATATAATTTTGCCTGCTGCATTCAAGACAGATTGGAGAGGGGAGAGTTTAGTTAGAGGGAGACCGATTAGTAGAGAGTTACAATAATCCAAACGAGAATGAATGAGAGCTACAGTCAGAGCTTTTGCAGAGTCGAAAGTAAAAAAGGTAGAATTCTAGAATTTTTTTATATCTACAACATTTAAGAGCAGAAGGGGAAGAAAAGGAATGGGAAAGGCAAGGAAAGAAAAGGGAAAGGAAGAACAGCTATAACCGGCGGAGAGACAACATATAGAGAAATACTGACTGTTACATAATGTAAAATACTGATTGTTGAGTTCTAATAGCGGCACAGTTTTCATGAAATTACATCCACTTTGGTTGGACAGTTAAACAGCAGAATTTGTGTGCAGAAAATACGCAGCATTTAAACTACATGTGAACAAGGTCTAAATTTTGAAGCAAAGTGGACGTAATTCCATGAAATCTCCACTCTCTGTGGTCTGAAGACGCTGCTGAACTTTGAAGTTTTGGTGCATTTTTAACCCCTTAACACCCAAGGGTGGTTTGCATGTTAATGACTAGCCAATTTTTACAATATTGACCGTGGATTCTGGTGATTCTGACATTTTCTTGTGACATATTGTACTTCATGATAGTGGTAAAATTTCTTTGATATTATTTGCGTTTTTTGTGAAAAAAAAAGAAATTTGGCGAAAATTTTGCAATTTTACAATCACAGATATGTCACACAAAATACTTCATAAGTAACATTTTCCACGTCTACTTTACATCAGCACAATTTTGGAACCAAAATTGTTTTTTTGTTAGGAAGTTATAAGGGTTAAAAGTTGACCAGCGATTTCTCATTTTTTCAACACCAATTTTTTTTTAGGGACCACATCACATTTGAAGTCACTTTGAGGGGTCTATATGATAGAAAATACCCAAAAGCGACACCATTATAAAAACTGCACCCCTCAAGGTGCTCAAAACCACATTCAAAAAGTTTATTAACCCTTCATGTGCTTGACAGGAATTTTTGGAATGTTTAAAAAAAAATGAGCATTTAACTTTTTTTCACAAAAAATTTACTTCAGATCTAATTTGTTTTATTTTACCAAGGGTAACAAGAGAAATTGGACCCCAAAAGTTGTTGTACAATTTGTTCTGAGTACACTGATACTCAATATATGCAGGTAAACCACTGTTTGGACGCATGGCTGAGCTCGGAAGGGAAGGAGCGCCGTTTGACTTTTTCAGCACAAAATTGGCTGGAATTAAGATCAGACGCCATGTCGCATCTGGAGATCCCCTGATGTGCTTAAACAGTGGAAATCCCCCAATTCTAACTTCAACCCTAACCCCAACACACCCCTAATCCTAATTCCAACCCTAACCATAACCCTAACCACAAACCTAAGCCTAACACACCCCTAGCTGTTATGTTTCGGTAGCTGAGGAGGACAGGAACAACAGCAGGGCAGCCGAACACCTGAGATGTTGGTAACTGATGGGTTGCAGATTCCTAAACTAACGACACAACTAGAGGTAGCCGTGGAGCATTCCTACGTTGATCCTAGACGCCTCGTCACAGCCTGAGAGATAACTACACCTAAAGGCAGAAAGATGAAAGCTATCTGCCCCGGAGCAGATCCCCAAAGAAAATAGGAAGCCCCCAAACATATAATGGCGGTTAGACAAGATGAAAATACAAACATAGGCAGAAAATAGACTGAGCAGACGCTGGGGCCACAAGCTGACTAAATAGGATAGGACAGGAGAGATTACTTTCTGCAACCCAGAAAACCCTACAAAAATCCAACAATTCTGATTACAAAAATACTGAGATCACACGATCTCGCCACCCACTAAATCAGATCTCAGTGTGAACAAAAACCAAGCCGCAGCCGCTGAAAAAACAGGAAAAAGCAATTGAGCAAATAACAGTGGCTGCAGAAAAACTGTGAGGAGCTCAGGCCCCAGGAGGGGACCTGGCTGACCTCCACAAAAGTGCAGAAAACAATGCAAAAAGCAAGCACAAAAAGAAAAGCAAAAAATATCTTATCTGAAAGCAGGAGATGCAGGCAGGACTCCAGCAAACTTCCAAATGAACCAGGAACCACAATTGAGACAAGAACAATTGATCACCGGCAACCATCATGGGAGGGAACCTCCCTTATATCAGACCAGTCCATGATTCCAGATTGCCACTCCTCGCTGAAAGGTTCAGTACTGTCTGTAACCACCAGAGGGAGCCTCTGCTCAGAAACCATCTCTAGCACATTCATAACACCTAGCCCTAATCCAAACCCTAATCCCAACCCTAACCCCATCTCTAGCTCCAACCCTAACCTTAACCCTAAATTTAGCCCCAACCCTAACCCTAACTTTAGTCCCAACCCTAACCCTAACTTTAGCCCCAACCCTAACCCTAATGGGAAAATGGAAATAAGTAAATTTTTTTATTTTATTATTTTTCCCTGACTAAGGAGGTGATAAAGGGGGGTTTGATTTACTATTTATATCTGGGTTTTATGTTTGGAGGCTGTCACACACTAAAAGACGTTTTTTATTGCAAAAAATAGTTTTTGCATCACCACATTTTGTGAGCTATAATTTTTCCATATTTTGGCCCACAGAGTCATGTGAGGTCTTGTTTTTTTGTGGGACGAGCTGACGTTTTATTGATACGATTTTCAGGCACCTGACATTTTTTCATCGCTTTCTATTCCGATTTTTGGGAGACAGAATGAGCAAAAACCAGCTATTCATGAATTTCTTTTGGGGGGGTTTACACCGTTCCACATGTGGTAAAATTGAAAAGGCAATTTTATTCTTCGGGTCAGTACGATTACAGCGATACCTCATTTGTATTTTTTTAATGTTTTGGCGCTTTTAAACAATAAAAACTATTTTATAGAAAAAATAATTGTGTTTGCACCACTTTATTTTGACAGGTATAACTTTTTTATTTTTTCGCTGATGATGCTGTACGGTGCCTCGTTTTTTGCGGGACAAGATGACGTTGCTATGGGTCTGCAACTCAGGAATAGAGCGGGGGGGAATCTGACCCTGCACTAGGACTAGACTCGATCCCTCAATGGAGCGGGCAACCTATTCTTTGCGAATAGACCCAACGACGATCCTAGTCTAGACTCAAGCGAAGACCTGAAGGTGGGGGATCCCTGAAAGATCTAGGGACTGGGAACAAAACACTGGTAACCTCCTAGCAGGGAAATAGAGGAAGCTGCAGAAACAAAAGGAAAAAAACATAAAGACTAAGCAAGCAGAACTAGTGCTCCTAGAACTGCACAAAGTATAGCACAAAGCTATCAAGGCTCCTAGCCAGAACTCAAGCGGATTAACACTGATGTCCAGCAAGGACTAGGAGGTAGGTGCAGGGTAATAAAGGGTGATACAATCACCTGACCAACGACAAGCCCAGCACCAGGGAGAAAAAGACCAGCAGCTAAAAAAAACTACAACAAGATGGCGGATGGTCAAACTGAATAGATTCTAACAGACGTTTTCAGCGGTACCATGTTTATTTATATCTGTCTTTTTGATCGAGTGTTATTCCACTTTTTGTTCAGCGGTATGGTGATAAAGCATTGTTTTTTTGCCTTGTTTTTTTATGGTGTTCACTAAAAGGATTAAAAACTGGGGCTGTTTTATAGGTTAGGTCGTTATGGATGCGGAGATACCAAATATGTGTACTTTTATTGTTTAGATTTTTTTAGTTCAAATATTGATTTAATGATAGAATAAATATTTATTTTTTTATTTTTTTAAATATTTTAAAAATTATTTTAAAATAAATTTTTATTTCATTCTTACTTTTACACTGTGTCCCACTATGGGACACTCATTTTGTGCAGACTGATCGCTTCTATAGCATGCAGATGAAGTCGCATCTGCATGCTATAGAAGCTTGCAGTGCTGCAATCCGTGCACAGAACTGACCTAGAGACTTCCTGGCATGCACTGCGCATGACAGGAAGTCTCTCAGCTCTGGTAACCCGGATGTCGTCATGACGACATTGGGTTACCATGGGAGCGATCGAGACCCCGCGTCATGCCACGGGGTCTCTGATCCAAAGGCACCGGAACACTGCGATCTTGTTTGATCGCAGTGTTCTGGGGGTTAAATTGCCGGGAGCGGTCAGTGACTGCTCCTGGCACTTAGTGCCGGATGTCAGCTGTGAGAATCAGATGACACCCGGCCACGATCGGCCGCGCACCCCCCATGTGCACGGCCAATCGGTATGACGTACTATTCCGTCCATGGCCATTAAGTCCCAGGTCACATGGATGGAATAGTACGTCTGGGGTCAGAAAGGGGTTAATTTATTGGCATCTTCTGTAAGAAAACACATTAAAAATGACAGTATTTTTGCAACATGAAGTGTTTTTCATTACTTTTTTTTACCAATTTTATAGGATGAAAATAATCTCATTCTCAGTCTAGAAAACAAATGCATACATTTTACACATAAAGGTATAATTTGCCTGTAGTCAGAGCCTGTGATACAGATCAAGTACACAAAATTCTCCCCATGACATCACTAGAGCTTGTGGCTCAGCAGCTTAAAGCGCCTGTCTGTGATGTTAAGGTTGTGTGGGTTGAAGACTCACAGGAAAAAAAAAACATTTTTGTTAGTGCTTATTATGTTTACTACTTTTAACCCCTTAACGACCAAGCCAATTTGAAGGTTAATGGCCAGGCCAATTTTTACATTTCTGACCACTGTCTCTTTATGTGTTTATAACTCTGGAACGCTTCAACGGATCTTCGCGATTCTGAGATTGTTTTGTTTTCTCGTGACATATTGTACTTCATGATAGTGGTAAAATTTCTTCGATATAACTTGTGTTTATTTATGAAAAAAACGGAAATATGGCAAAAATTTTGAAAATTTTGCAATTTTCAAACTTTAAATTTTTATGCCATTAAATCAGAGAGATATGTCACAAAAAATAGTTAATAAATAACATTTCCTACATGTCTACTTTATATCAGCACAATTTTGGAACCAAAATTTTTTTTGTTAGGAAGTTATAAGTGTTAAAAGTTGACCAGCAATTTCTCATTTTTCCAACAAAATTTACAAAACCATTTTTTTTAGGGACCACCTCACATTTGAAGTGAATTTGAGGGGTCAACATGACAGAAAATTTTTTACATTTTGTCAAGGGTATCAGGAGAAAATTAACCACTATATTTGTTGTACAATTTCTCCTGAGTACACCGATACCCCATGTGTGTGGGAAAACCAAACTTTAGGCCCATGGCAGTGCTCAGAAGGGAAGGAGCATCATTTGAGATTTTGAATGTCAAATTGGCTGGAATCGAGAGCGGACACCATGTCGTGTTTGGAGAGTCCTTGATGTACCTAAACAGTGGAAACCCCCCATAAGTGACCCCATTTTGGAAACTAGACCCCCCAAGGAACTTATCTAGATCTGTGGTGAGCACTTTGAACCCCCAAGCCCTAAAATTTAAAAATCATATTTTTTCCACAAAAATGATCTTTTCACCCCCAATTTTTATTTTTCAAAGGATAAAAGGATCCCAAAAGTTATTGTGCAATTTGTCCTGAGTACGCGGATGCCCCATATGTGAGGGTAAACCACTATTTGGGCGCATGGCAGAGCTCGGAAGGGAAGCAGCGCCATTTGATTTTTTTGGCTGGAATTGAGATTGGACGCCATGTCGAATTTGGAGAGTCCCTGATGTGCCTAAACAGTGGAAACCCCCCACAAGTGACCCCATTTTGGAAACTAGACCCCCCAAGGAACATATCTAAATGTGTTGTGAGAGCTTTGAATCCCCCAAGGGCTTCACAGAAGGTTATAACGTAGAGCCGTAAAATTAAAAAATCATATTTTTTCCACAAAAATGATCTTTTCATCCCAATTTTTATTTTCCAAAGGATAAAAGGACCCCAAAAGTTACTGTGCAATTTGTCCTGAGTACGCTGATACCCCATATGTGGGGGTAAACCACTATTTTGGCGCATGGCAGAGCTCAAAAGGGAAGCAGCGCCATTTGACTTTTTGGCTGGAATTGAGATTGGACGCCATGTCGCATTTGGAGAGTCCCTGTGTGCCTGAACAGTGGAAACCCCCCACAAGTGACACCATTTTGGAAACTAGACCCCCCAAGGAACTTATCTAGATGTGTGGTGAGAGCTTTGAACCCCCAAGGGCTTCACAGAAGGTTATAACGTAGAGCCGTAAAATTTAAAAAAAATCATATCTTTTGCACAAAAATGATCTTTCCACCCCCAATTTTTATTTTCCAAAGGGTAACAGGACCCCAAAAGTAATTGTGCAATTTGTCCTGAGTACGCTGATATCCCATATGTGGGAGTAAACCACTATTTTGACGCATGGCAGAGCTCGGAAGGGAAGGAGCGCTGTTTTCAAATGCAGACTTTGATGGAATGGCCTGCGGGTGTCATGTCACGTTTGGAGAGCCCCTGATGTGCCTAAACAGTAGAAACCCCCCACAAGTGACCCCATTTTGGAAACTAGACCCCCCCAAGGAACTTATCTAGATGTGTGTTGAGCACTTTGAACCCCCAAGTGCTTCACAGAAGTTTATAACGTAGAGCCGTGAAAATAAAAAAAATCATATTTTTTTCCACAAAAATAATTTTTGCCCCCAAATTTTTATTTTTATAAGGGTAACAGGAGAAATAGGACCACAAAAGTTGATGTGCAATTTGTCCTGAGTACGCTGATATCCCATATGTGGGGGGGAACCACTGATCGCCTTACTGCGATCTTTGGG
>JARQOD010005249.1:0-49161 GCA_033576555.1 Oophaga sylvatica | reverse complement strand
CAAGAGACACAAGAACAATAAGCAGAAGATCTAAACGCAGAAGAACATGAAGTATAAGACCAAAATGAAGAGCAAAATATATGCTCTAAATTATAAGCAGAAGAAGACTAAGCAGTGTATGGGGGTGAGTCCGTTCCTCCTCGTGGTGCTCCTGGTAAATGCCTGATGCTGCAGGCTAAACTGAACACGGACAAATACTGTTGTAATTTAAATCTTTTGCGGCAGCAAGAACGGAACGATGAAAAAATCATACTTTTACAGATTACAAGTACAGGAATCTATGTCACAAATAAGAATATGATGAAGAAGATGAAGGACTATAATATGAAGAAGAATAATAGTTTAAAAAGAACAATATGAGTAATGTTAACAAAAAGATGAAAAGCAAGAAGTTTTAGAAGAAGATAAAGAAGGTGAAGATGAAGAATAATTTGATGACAAAGATGATGCTGCTGAAGATTATGAAGGAGAAAGTGTGGCAAAAGTTAAAAAGGTGAAGAGCATGGAAGTTGTGAAACATACATATTTGCCAAAATAGAAAAAAGGTTAACAACATTGTCAATTTCTTCGTCAATCCGAACGTATTTCCTAAAAAAAAAAAATTAATGCTATTCCATTGGATTGGGTTAAACATCTATGCCTTTAATGTCTCCTCAACCTCCCCCAATACATTCTACATTACTCTTTGTTGTTTTCCTTCATGTACAATTAACCTACAAGGCAAGAATGTTTTTTTTTTAATTTCGATATTTTGTTCCCATAGACTTACATTGGACTTCCGGTATCGGTATCGGGTATCGCCGATATTTTTTGGGTATCGGCGATACCATTCCGATTCCGATACTTTTGGATATCGGAAAGTATCGCTCAACTCTAGTCTCTGCAGATATTGAAACTCTTGCAAACAATCGTATTTATGCATTTAATCTTACTACAAATGAAAAATCAGCTCTGCAAGATCTCAGAACCTGGAATGATGTCCAGTTCAAGCCAGCCGATAAAGGTGGAAACCTGATGATTTGGCCATCACAGCTCTATGAAAAACAAGCGTCAAAATTATTAGGAGATGGTAAGTGTTACAAAAAACTGACATATAATCCTTTGAATTCATTTCAGATGGAAATTGTGAGTATTCTAGAAAAGGCGTATTCCGACGGTATAATTAGTAAGAAATTGTTGACAGTATTTCTAAATGTCAACCAAAGTTGCCAACTTTTTACCTTCTACCTAAACTACATAGGAATCCTGAAGACCCACCAGGTCGCCCAATCGTCTCTGGAAATGGTGGTTTATGCAAAATCATTTCGGACATTATTGATTATTTTCTGAAACCAATTGTGGCAACTTTACCGTCCTTTATTAAGGACACAACATCAGCTTTGCGCAAGATGGATCAATTATATCTGGATGAAAATATGTTAATGGTCACAGCGGATATTGAATCGCTTTACACTTCAATCAGACATGAGGATGGTATCAGGGCAACTGCCTGGTTTTTGGAGACAAGTAATGTTAACAAATCCCTTGCTAATCTCATTATAGTTCTTCTGGACTTCCTTTTACATCATAATGTATTCACATTTAATGGGAAAGTTTTTTGCAGATACAAGGCACTGCAATGGGGGCATCCTGTGCCCCCTCTTATGCTAACCTTTTCTTAGGAGCATGGGAACGTCAAATCTTTCAAGTAGAAAATATTCCTGAAATGGAGAAAGTTCATGATTGGATAAGATACATCGACGATGTATTTTTCATTTGGCAAGGGTCAGAGATTGAATTGCAAAATCTAATGCAGAGACTCAATTCCAATGATGTAAATATTAAACTTACCTACAAATTTGGATGAACTCTTGAATTTTTGGATATCAAAATAACTGCTTTAACTAATGGGACACTTGATACTGATATTTATCGTAAACCAACCTCTACTAATTCTTTTCTTCAAGCTGACTCAGCACATCCTAAGTCCTTTATACGTGGCATTCCTATTGGCCAATTTTTAAGGGCAAGAAGAATCTGCTCTAATGATATTACGTTTGAACAACAGTGTCGAGAATTGACGGATAGATTTAAACAAAGGGGTTATAGCAATAGAACGATTAGACGTGGTTACCACCGAGCATTAAAATCCAATCGAAATAATCTTTTATATCATGATAAGGACAAGAAGAAAACTTCAGATGCTGAACAGACTAGATTCAGCTCTACATACTGTAATGAGTGGAGTGAGTTAACGGATATCATAAAAAAACATTGGAAAGTTTTGGAAATGGATCCCATTCTAAAACAGAGTGTACCATCTGTACCACGCTTCACAGCACGTCGCTCTGCTAACCTTAGGGATCTTCTTGTCCACAGTCATTATGACCCAAAAAAACCTATCGAATGACTAAAGAGGAAAATAATGGCTTTTTTCCTTGCGGGATGTGTAAGGCCTGCTTAAATTTGGTTAGAGGCAAAACTTTTGACAATCATGATGGTTCCAGAACATATCAAATTAGAAAGCGTCTTACCTGTTCATCTAAAGCTGTTATTTATCACGCAACTTGCCCTTGTGAAAAAATCTATATAGGGCTGACTACTAGGGAACTCAAATTTAGAGTAAGAGAACATGTATTGGATATTGAAAAAGCAAGTGTGGTGTTGGACAACTCCACACTAAAAACAATTCCACGCCACTTTAAAACACATCATGGCTGTAATTCTAGGGCCTTAAGATCAAAGCCATTGATCAAGTGAACTTGGGAATTCGAGGTGGTAATTTGGCTAAAATCCTGGCGCAAACGGAAAGTAAGTGGATATATAAATTGGGCACCCTTGGTCCTTTTGGTCTCAATGAAAGTTTTGGATTTGCTGCTTTTTTATAATTAGTATTTATTCTATATCAATTCCTTAATTATTTATTTGGGTTATATATCTTTTTTAGGGGTTGGGTTCTTCTTATATATATTCATTCATGTGTTTTTCTTGTCATTTGTGTTTATGGTTTTCACTATTTTTAACCTTTATTATTTATGTTTATGTTTCTTTAGTTGTCGTTATTTTGATTGTCCTCCATTGTGGGCATATTTTGTTATGTCTGAAGCCATCTATCCATCATCACAATTTTTTGCGGAGGATTTATTTTATGGCTACTATCAAGTTGGAACCATATACATATATATGTACATTCTTTTCCCTTAGCGATGGACTGTGTCATTTTGTCATTTTTTCTTTTTTCTTTTCTTTTTTATCAGTCTTCCTGAATAATTTAGTTGTTCCTTAATATTAGTACCCCTTCCTTTTGGCACTTCTGGGCATTAATTAGGATTAATGTATATGTATTTATTATCTATTGTATTTATCTCATAATTATTATGTTTTTCTGTTAATCTTGCCCTCTATTGTTGTATAATATGACGTTTACAATATATGTTATATATATATTTGTATCTATTATATATTCACCTCTGCACTTTATGCACTTTAGGCCTCTAATTACTCAGGAATTGGATTAACTTCTATAATCACTGCATTATTTGCACCTCATTAAATTATTATTGCACTGACTACCTCCTTTCATTCTTTTTATTTCGCACTTCGGCACTTTTTTCCTGTGAATCGCTGGGTTGCAGTACGCATGCGCTGATTTTCCCCGACCTGGGCAGACTTCTGGATGCGCTCTGTATGTGACCGCTTGCGTTCCAGGCATGCGGTTCACTGAGCGATATCCAGGAAGTCAAGCTGTACCATGGGCTGTGGCATCAGCGTACATGCGTCGACACGCCCCCTAAGCGTCACACACATTGACATGCCCCTTATTTTCACGGCACATTGCCATTGGTCTTTTGGATCGTTAAATACTCCCACATCCCTCACCAAACCACGCCCCCGGAAGAAGCTGACGGCGAAACGCGCGTCGGGGTGAGTGGACGCCACCATTGCACTGAACCAGGTATAGTTTGCTATAAGCAATTTCTTTCTACCACTATGGATAATAGTACAGCTGGATTTAATAGCACTCTAATGGGCTGGATATAATATCATTCTATTGGACTGTCTTATTTGAGGCTGTCTGTATAGCATAAATTCTATGATTCTCTAACACACTGCTGTCAGCAGTATATACATGGATTTTTGTAAAAAATATTTGTCTGATTGCTTTTGGGTGTTTCCCTGATTAACTCCATTCTGTGTATCTATGATCCGTGGACATATTGAGCTTTAATTTATCATCCTATTGCACTGGCAATATTATAATTCTAATATACATATTTACCTGGTATATCTACAACTATGATTTTTTAGTGAGTTATGAGTCTGGATTAATGTTTTCATGATTTTCTTTTTGTCACTTTAGATATATGAGCATTGTTTCTATTTATTATACACACTGATGTCTTTAATTTTTTGCTGATTTCCAATTTTTGGTGCTTATTTACTATAATCTGACTCAGTATAAACTCTTACTACCAATAATTTCTATGGTGGCGTCCTCATTGGGACATTCTGTTTATTGATGTTTTTTATGTATTTTTTAAATTTGTGAAATAAAATTAATTTTAATTGGATCGCTTCTTCTCTGGTGTGAATATATACACCATTGTGGTTTTTCTAATTGATGTGATGCAGCAGAATTGATTACAGAAATGGTCTGTGATTGCTCTCAGTCGGAGCAGAGTAGAAAAAAAATTAGTCCTAGATTACCCCTTTAAGAGCCGCATACCTCGTAATGAATCGAATGAGGCACCAAGTGCTGTGCTCCTCTGTGCACACCCTGCTACAAATCTTACTCCAGTCAGTGACTGGAGTAAGATTTATATTGTAAGGAATGCCGCTTCTCATCATAAATTTGATGAGGACGGGGGATCAACCATACCCTTTTCTTGCTCCAGCTCACTTACATTTTCAGAGTTGGATGATCATAGCATGAAACTGCCAAAAATCTCAATATTTTCGTGCAGCTCTGTGTTGTGCAAAATGTTGTGACTTTTCAAATCTGTTACAATTATGACATAAAAGGTTTGATGAGTCAGGGCCACCGTGTTCTTGCACACTGCATGAATGGCCCTGGACTTAAGGAGCCGGAAAACAGACTAATGGTGAGGTCCCTTAACCATCAAGGCAGGGCCTAAATGAGATATAGGAAGATAGGCACCCGCCTAGGGTCCGACCTTCCGTCACTCAATGGGAGGCGCACAGTGACATAAAAAAAGAAACCATATTTTTATTTTGCGGACTGTAGTCCAGCTGTGGCTATGGGGGATGAAGCGGTGAAGGAGGAGGAGAAGGTAAGAGGATGAAGGAGGCCATATATACCAGGATGGCTGGCCATATATACCAGGATAGGGGAGCCATTTATACCAGGATGGTGGACAATTTACCAGGATGATGGGCCATATATACCAGAATGGGGGAGCCATATATTCCAGGATGGTGGTCCATATACACCACGATGGCGGAGGCCATATATATCAGGATGGTGAGCCACATATACCAGGATGGGGGGCATCTATAACAGGAATGATTCTAGGATGGGGAACATTAGTACCGAATTGGGGGACATTACCCTTATAACAGTGTCAGCAGCAGATCCCCCCATGGTGTAGGCGGATTATTTAGCGGTTATAGCTGATAATGGCAGTGTGGTGGGTGTAGCTCATTATGGTAGACAGTGTGGAGGCCATATACAATTGGAGGCTTATTTAGGTCATAATATAGACAGATATTTTTTTATGCAGTGGGCATTTTAATAACACTGTTATATTTAAAGGGCAACATGTTGGGATGTGTTGCTGAAGAGCGGAGAAGAGGTAATCTGGACAGACTAGCTGTGGATGTGAAAAGTCATCATGGCATCTAGACAAGATGGAGATGAAAAGAAAGAAAAGACTTAAGCCCCCGTCACACACAGCGGTTTTGTGACGCAACAGTGATCTCTCCAGCGATATCGCTGTGTGTGACACGCAGCGACGATCAGCCCCCCTGCTGGGTATCGCTGATCTTCGCTGAATGTCCAGGACATTTTTTTGATCGTTGGTCTCCCGCTGGCCAGCACGCAATGCTGCGTGTGGCAGGCAGGAGACCAGCGATCAGCTGGTAACCAAGGTACACATCGGGTTACCAGGCGCCGTGCAGCGCCTGGAAACCCGATGTGTACCTTGGTTACCAGCTCCCTGCACCAGCGGGCTGGTATCCAACGTACACTGCGGGTAACTAAGCAACGTTACAAGCAGTGTCGCTGTCCTGATCGCTGCCTGAGCTGCCTGTTTGGCAGGCAGCTCACCAGCGATCATGTAGCGACACACCAGCGATCCTGACAAGTGCATATCGTTGTTGGGATCGCTGGTGTGTCGCTATGTGTGACGGGGCCCTTAATCAGAGGAGAGATCACCCATAAGGTAACTGGAAGCAAATGTTTACTACTGATACTGACTACATCTCATCTGTACTGTGGTTCCTGTATGGTCTGCAGTCTTTAGATAAAGATTGATAACAACTCCCAGCATCTCCTTACTATTGTTAAGGATGAGTCGCACACACCAAGTGATGTGGGTACCAGGGCTATGGGGTACTCGGCACCGAGCCCATGAAAGTCTATGGGGTTTGTCACTGGCAGCAGGACTCGGTCCGTGGCCCTGGGCGCTCATACAATGGGGGATATTTACAGGGGAATTGTAGATTAGATAGTTCGTGACGCCACCTGTGGTATCTGATCAATTGGACCAGCGCTGCTATATGGATCTTCCTAGGGGATGTTATGGGGCAGCTGGATGGTAAGTCTCCCACAGGCGAGACTGGTCCCTGGAAGTCTATGGTGGTGCAGGGTGTAGTAAATGAAACAGTCTCACACAAGGCAATCTCTTTCCATACCTTTACTTGCAGATGTTTCAGGCAGGTCCCGGGAAGCTGGTCGGGGTGGAGAATGCACATTCAGGATAACCGCTGAGCAGGTTAGAGGCCTCCTTTAACCTTGTATATGTGTGAGTACAAACTTGCATGAAGTCAAGTTAACTCTGTCAATCTCCAGCTTGTTCAATAGCTGCCACGCCGGCTGACATTGTGGTAGAGCCTTCTATGTCTCTGATTATCAGATGTTGAGAGAACTAAGTCCTTACTTTTGCAGCGTCCTGCTCAAAGTCCCTGTTCTCCCTGACTCCGGTTACGTATCAGCGCTTAGGGCTACCTTCTGCGACTTGAAGTCCAGAAAGCCTCCGGTTTTCTTATTACTAGGCCTGAAGCACTAGCAACGCTTCGGACCCGGTGTCCGGTGAATTAGTGCGGGTAATCCAGTACCTGATGCACTTCTCTCTATCTTTCTCCACTGTGCCTCTCGTCCTGCTCTTGCTCTTAACATAAGCACAAGTAGCGATGTTGTGAATGCCAGCTTTTCTCCAGAGCTCGCTGAACAGTTCTCAGTACACTCACCGTTGTAGCTCCTGTGATTCCCTTCTTCTCTCCTTTCTCTGACCCTGTCCAGAGCAGCACACAGGTACTCTGTCAACTGTGTAAATGCTGTAGCTCCGAGAGTCACCTTCTCAGACCCTGTCCAGAGCAGCGCACAGGAACTCTGTCAACTGTATACACGCTGTAGCTCCGAGGGTTACTTTCCACTTTCTAGAGAACACAGACAGCTTCTTCTGAGGTAACTGTTTCACTTGCTTCAGTTGTAGCTCTGACTAGGCTAGAGTGCCTCTCTTGTCCACTCTTACTAGCCTCCACTTCTGTATGAGGTGAGCTACAGGAGCTCCTTCAGATTCCAGTCTTATCTCCTCCCTCCAAGTCCAGACTGAACTGAAACTGAACAGAATGTGCCCACTCACTCCTCCTGCACAGACTGCCTAGAAAGACTGAACACTGACTGCTACGTGTCACTGCCTTTTATACCCCTAGTGGGTGTGTTAGGAAATGTGAGTGACGTGAATGAATATCAAGCTTCACGGTTACCTTCTTGTGCATTTTCCTGGAATTATGTGTGCCTGGCATAGCTGGGCCACACATCCCCCTTGGTTAAACACAGCACTCCCGGGCTGTAAAAGAGAAAAGAAAAAACATTTTTGTTTTGCGTTTAACATAAACATTTAACTCATCCCATCCGGGAGGTGAGGATTCTTTAACGTTACAATTTGTACATTAGAAAAATACAAAAGTATCAAAGTATCAAAACATTTCCATAAATACTAGATAATATTCTTGTGGAGGACCCGCACCAAACCTCCCACGTGGGTCCTGGGTGGGCTGCAGGACTTCATTGCAGACCTCACTCTAGGCCACACCATACGGGTTTTTCTTCAGAGGTAGTTTAGGTTTCATGTAAAACCAAGATAGGGCACCGAAGTGCGAACTATTTACAATACAAGTTCTTGGGCTGGCACAGTCCACAGCCACGCAGTCTATGCATAATAAAAGACACATATATATATCAAGTAATCACATTAATACTTTAACTCTTATTAAAATGCAAAAATCTTCTTTTATAACATCTTTATCAAACTAATTTGTCAATAACCATTAACCTGTTAACTTTCATTATTTAATTCTTTTACCCAGCCGGGTGTTCTATTTTAAATTATGTAAACATCATACATATTGTTAAGCATTTTAAATAATGTGCAATTCTGTCAAACTTCTTCAAAACATCTTTTTACAATTTCTGGTGCAGTAAACCCTGTCTGGGTCCTACTGGCTTTTATCTTCCTTGCTTGGTGTGACGTTGATGTGTCGACCCGCCACCACAATTGTGGGTTACCAGGGCAATGGGGTACTCAGAGCCGAGCCCATGGAAGTCTATGGGGTTTGTCACAGGTAGCGGTGGCTCGGTCTGTGGCCCTGGCGGTCTGGCGTATGTTGGGGATATATTTACAGGGGATAGATTTATATACAGTTCGTGACGCCACCTGTAGTCTTCTGGTAATTTGTACCAGCGCTGCTGTAGATCTCTGAGGGGATGGTGAGGCAGCTAGATGTCAGGTCCCCTACAGGTGGGACTGGTCCCTCAAAGTCTATGAAGTTAGTGAAGTCGGGTGCAGATAAATAACACAGTCTCACACGGTCAGCGTCTTTCCATACCTTTACTTGTAAGATGTTCAGGCAGGTCCCAGGGAGGCTGATCCAAGGAGAATGTATTTTGAGATAGCAGCTGGACAAGTTAGGGGCCTCCTTTACTTTCAACACGATGAGTACAACCAGCCTGAAGCGTAGTTCCCTCTATAACTCCAGCTATTCCATAGCTGTACTGCCCAGTCAGTTTTGTGGTAGGAGCCTTCCTGTGAGAGAGCTGAATTCCTATCTTGTCCTGCAGAGACTCAAGGTCCTCACTCCCCCTGACCCAGTTACGTACTGACTATTTGGGGCTGTTTGCCGCGACCTAAGGTCCGGTAAATCTCTGGTTTTCTTACCACTATGCTTGAAGCTAATAGTGATCCTTCGGTCCCAGTGACCGGTTACAATGTGCAGGACTTCTTCAATCCAAAAGCACTTTTCAAATAATCTTTCCACTGTGCCTTTCGCCTTGTCCTCGCTGGTAGCATAAACACCAAAGTTTTGTGTCGACCCGCCACCACAATTGTGGGTTACCAGGGCAATGGGGTACTCAGAGCCGAGCCCATGGAAGTCTATGGGATTTGTCACAGGTAGCGGTGGCTCGGTCTGTGGCCCTGGCGGTCTGGCGTATGTTGGGGATATATTTACAGGGGATAGATTTATATACAGTTCGTGACGCCACCTGTAGTCTCTGGTAATCTGTACCAGCGCTGCTGTAGATCTCTGAGGGGATGGTGAGGCAGCTAGATGTCGGGTCCCCTACAGGTGGGACTCTTCCCTCAGGTCGGTAGTTATATAGGGATTGTGCAGGCATGCAAATAAATAACTCAGTCTCACACCGTCAGCGTCTTTCCATACCTTTACTTGCAAGATGGTAAGGCAGTTCCCAGGGAGGCTGATGGGGTTGATGGAGGATGAGCTTTGAGGCAACGGCTAAGCAAGTTAGGGGCCTCCTTTACTGTCCAATGTTGATGAGTCCAACCAGCTTGAAGCGTAGTTCCCTCTATAATTCCAGCTATTCCAAAGCTGTTCTGCCCGGTCAGTTTTTGTGGTCGGAGCCTTCCTGTGAGAAAGCTGAATTCCTATCTTGTCGTGCACTGACTCATGATTATTACTACCTTCATGCATTTTTGCAAAAAGATTTTTTATTTCATTTTTGGATATTTGTTTTTTTTTTTTGTGCCTGTTTTTCTGTGTAATGGTCATGTGTTAATATGCATTTACATTTTGCATACACATTAACTTACTTTAGTTGATCAGTTTCTATGTATTATAGTGAACTTCCGTCATAAGGGTGTGACCCCTGCTTTTTGAGTTGAGATAAGTCATCTGTCTGCCGGGAGCTTAACTGGTGGTTAGTCCCTCTGCGCTGTTACTTTAGCACGTGACAAGTGGAAGGTTTTCAATATTAAAAGGGTAGCATGTCCCACAAAGGGTTGCCTTTGACTGTGGCGGGATGGCTTGTACATTATTTTGATCAAATTTGTTTACTAAATACCTTATGATTATTACTACCTTCATGCATTTTTGCAAAAAGATTTTTTATTTCATTTTTGGATATTTGTTTTTTTTTTTGTGCCTGTTTTTCTGTGTAATGGTCATGTGTTAATATGCATTTACATTTTGCATACACATTAACTTACTTTTTCAGTTCAGATCTAGTTTTCTATGTAGTTCATAGTGCATTCCGTGCATATAAGGGTGTGACCGCCCTGTTTTCTGAGTTGAGAAAATCCATCCTGTCTGGCCGGAGCTTCAACTGGTGGGTTCAGTCCCTCTGCCCTTGTTCACATTTAAGTCACTTGACAAGTGGAAAGGTTTTCAATATTAGAGTAGGACTGTCCCACAAAGGGTTGCCTTGACGTGGCGGGATGGCTTGTACATTATTTTGATCAAAATTATGTTTACTAAATACCTTTATGATTATTACTACCTTCATGCATTTTTGCAAAAAGATTTTTTATTTCATTTTTGGATATTTGTTTTTTTTTTTGTGCCTGTTTTTCTGTGTAATGGTCATGTGTTAATATGCATTTACATTTTGCATACACATTAACTTACTTTTTCAGTTCAGATCTAGTTTTCTATGTAGTTCATAGTGCATTCCGTGCATATAAGGGTGTGACCGCCCTGTTTTCTGAGTTGAGAAAATCCATCCTGTCTGGCCGGAGCTTCAACTGGTGGGTTCAGTCCCTCTGCCCTTGTTCACATTTAAGTCACTTGACAAGTGGAAAGGTTTTCAATATTAGAGTAGGACTGTCCCACAAAGGGTTGCCTTGACGTGGCGGGATGGCTTGTACATTATTTTGATCAAAATTATGTTTACTAAATACCTTTATGATTATTACTACCTTCATGCATTTTTGCAAAAAGATTTTTTATTTCATTTTTGGATATTTGTTTTTTTTTGTGCCTGTTTTTCTGTGTAATGGTCATGTGTTAATATGCATTTACATTTTGCATACACATTAACTTACTTTTTCAGTTCAGATCTAGTTTTCTTTTACCACTATGCTTGAAGCTAATAGTGATCCTTCGGTCCCCAGTGACCGGTTACAATGTGCAGGACTTCTTCAATCCAAAAGCACTTTTCAAATAATCTTTCCACTGTGCCTTTCGCCTTGTCCTCGCTGGTAGCATAAACACTCACACTTGCAAAAAGTCATATAATCACTTCCTTCTTCTCTTCCTTTAGAGTTAGTTCCAGACTCTCAGTTATCCACTAGGCAGGAGCACGTCTCTGAACCTTTCACTGTCCTTAGGACAGGTGACTGAAGTATTTCTGTACTAAGCTCTTCTTTCTTTATCAGTGTCTTCAAGTGAGGTACAGCTCTGACCAGGCTGAGGTGATCTATATCTCGCCCTTACTGGCCTCCACTTGCTGAACTGCTGGTAGAACCAGGCTGGACTGCTTCCTCCCTCCAGGTCCCAGCTAGACTCCACACGTCTGCTCTGTCCGAAGACAGGAAACTGACTACTCTAATCACTCAACCAATACACCCTGACCACTCCCTCACAAGTGACTACACTACCCTGAGGGTGTGTCTAGTGTATGTTGAGTGAATGGGTATTGAGCATTAAACTGCTATCTCTCCACACATTCTCCAGGGTACTGCGTGTGCCTAACACCAGGGCTACACATTCCCCCATGGTAAAAGACAGCACTCCCGGGCTGTAAAATACAAAGAGACAGTTTTGTTTATGCATGAAAACATCAACATTAAACCTTAATTCGTCCCATCCGGGAGGTGAGGATGTCTTGAACGTTGCAAAACAAAAACATTGAATATAGAAAAATACAAAAGTATTAAGGCATCAAAACATTCAATAAATACACAGTATTCTTGTGAAGGACCCGCACCAAACCTTCAACGTAGGTCCTGGGTGGGCTGCAGGACATCCGAATGCAGACCTCACTCAGTGCCACACCACACGGGTTTTTGTATTCAGAGGTAGTTGTGCTGGTTTTATGTAAAACCAAGATAAAGCACCGAAGCGCAACTATATACACATAAGTTCTGGGCTGGCACAGTCCTCAACCTCAAAGTCCATTGTAAAACGAAGACATATTATATCACATTATAATAATAATAAAGTGCAAAACTTTTTCTGGTTACCCAGCCGGGCATTCTACTGTTAGCAATATATAAATGTATTATATACTCATTTAACTAGTGCAAAAATTGGCAAACTTCTTAAACTTTTTACAACTTTACTTATGGTAGACCCCTATCTGGATCTCACCGGTTTTTACTGTTTAACTATTCATTTATTTCAAATACATTTTCCACCCCGGGGGCTGGAACAATGCGATGCTCGCACAGGACCGTTCCTATTCCTGGGCCCAGTGCCCAGCACCAAGATCATCGACTCCACCATCGGGGTCTGTGTGGCTGGTGTGCACTGGGCTGGTGGGGACGTCGGGGGTTCCAGCAGGGTGTCATCATCGCTGGTTACCTGCAGGGCCGGTTCACTCCGGTCCTCTAGGCCGCAGGGCCCGTCCTCCTCTGGGGACGCTGCTGCAGCATAAGATACTGGGCAAAAAGCAGGCTTTTGTAGTGGCTCAATTGAGATCGCATCAGACTTTTGCGATGCAGAAATGGTCGCAGGTAGCGATGCGGAATAGGACGCACAATGCTGGTATGATGCAGAGCAGGAAGCAGGTGTGCGCAATGGCTCAGTTGGGAACGCACTAACCTGCTGCTGTCGCTGCTCCATCACAGACGGCTGGGTTTCCTCCGGTGTCCCTATCGGGGATCGATCATCTGCTGCGGCCTCCTGGCCGGGCGGGCGTTCCGGAACTGGCGGTACCTCCTCAACCTCCTTCGCCTCCACCGCTTCACCGGTGGGATCAGGATCGGTACTTTCGGGGGCAGCCTCCGGTTGCTCCTTTGCCTTGGGCAGCAGAATTTTCGGTAACTCCAGACGTAGGGGGTCATCGAAGGGAGAGATCACCGCGTCCCACAGCCGCCGCTGCTCCAGGGTACGCCGGCGTCTCTCGATCTCTTCAAATCCAGGTTGGTGCTGGACCATCTTCTTCAGGCGTGCATTTTCTTCCTTAATTTCTAGCAACGCCTGCTGCAGGTGCAGGACCACGGATGACTCCGGTGCTGGTGGCAGCTTGGCTGGGGCACGGGGCCTGCCTTCCTCCGCTTCCCTGCTCGGCTGCACACGTCCTGCTTCCATGATGTTCCAGAAGATTCTTTCTTCTTCCTCCAGAGACATCCGGTCTCTTCCGTGGAGGCTGGGTTTGCGTCTCCTCCTCTTTGCAGGGAAGGTGAAGAGGAGGCGGACCTCCTTTGCTGTAGGGCAGGATCGCATATTGTAATAGCACTTTGAGAGGGCAGGCATTTTCTTCGCGCCACAGGGGGGTACACGCCCACGAAGGTACGCCCACCTTCTTCTCCAGCGCCTGAGGGCGCGAATATGGCGACAAAGATGGCGATTTTGACGCCAAAAGTGCAAACAGTTCTTTTTCACAAAAACAATTCCATAGGCACACAGGGCTCGCAATTTTGCGAGTTTCGCATCCTGTTCGTGACGCCAAAGTTTTGTGTCGACCCGCCACCACAATTGTGGGTTACCAGGGCAATGGGGTACTCAGAGCCGAGCCCATGGAAGTCTATGGGGTTTGTCACAGGTAGCGGTGGCTCGGTCTGTGGCCCTGGCGGTCTGGCGTATGTTGGGGATATATTTACAGGGGATAGATTTATATACAGTTCGTGACGCCACCTGTAGTCTTCTAGTAATTTGTACCAGCGCTGCTGTAGATCTCTGAGGGGATGGTGAGGCAGCTAGATGTCAGGTCCCCTACAGGTGGGACTGGTCCCTCAAAGTCTATGAAGTTAGTGAAGTCGGGTGCAGATAAATAACACAGTCTCACACGGTCAGCGTCTTTCCATACCTTTACTTGTAAGATGTTCAGGCAGGTCCCAGGGAGGCTGATCCAAGGAGAATGTATTTTGAGATAGCAGCTGGACAAGTTAGGGGCCTCCTTTACTTTCAACACGATGAGTACAACCAGCCTGAAGCGTAGTTCCCTCTATAACTCCAGCTATTCCATAGCTGTACTGCCCAGTCAGTTTTGTGGTAGGAGCCTTCCTGTGAGAGAGCTGAATTCCTATCTTGTCCTGCAGAGACTCAAGGTCCTCACTCCCCCTGACCCCAGTTACGTACTGACTATTTGGGGCTGTTTGCCGCGACCTAAGGTCCGGTAAATCTCTGGTTTTCTTACCACTATGCTTGAAGCTAATAGTGATCCTTCGGTCCCAGTGACCGGTTACAATGTGCAGGACTTCTTCAATCCAAAAGCACTTTTCAAATAATCTTTCCACTGTGCCTTTCGCCTTGTCCTCGCTGGTAGCATAAACACCAAAGTTTTGTGTCGACCCGCCACCACAATTGTGGGTTACCAGGGTAATGGGGTACTCAGAGCCGAGCCCATGGAAGTCTATGGGATTTGTCACAGGTAGCGGTGGCTCGGTCTGTGGCCCTGGCGGTCTGGCGTATGTTGGGGATATATTTACAGGGGATAGATTTATATACAGTTCGTGACGCCACCTGTAGTCTCTGGTAATCTGTACCAGCGCTGCTGTAGATCTCTGAGGGGATGGTGAGGCAGCTAGATGTCGGGTCCCCTACAGGTGGGACTCTTCCCTCAGGTCGGTAGTTATATAGGGATTGTGCAGGCATGCAAATAAATAACTCAGTCTCACACCGTCAGCGTCTTTCCATACCTTTACTTGCAAGATGGTAAGGCAGTTCCCAGGGAGGCTGATGGGGTTGATGGAGGATGAGCTTTGAGGCAACGGCTAAGCAAGTTAGGGGCCTCCTTTACTGTCCAATGTTGATGAGTCCAACCAGCTTGAAGCGTAGTTCCCTCTATAATTCCAGCTATTCCAAAGCTGTTCTGCCCGGTCAGTTTTTGTGGTCGGAGCCTTCCTGTGAGAAAGCTGAATTCCTATCTTGTCGTGCACTGACTCAAGGTCCTCACTTCCCCTGACCCCAGTTACGTACTGACTATTCGGGGCTGCTTGCCGCGACCTAAGGTCCGGTAAGTCTCTGGTTTTCTTACCACTAAGCGTGAAGCTTTAGTGATCCTTCGGTCCCCAGTGACCGGTTACAATGTGCAGGTATCCTATACCTATGGCACTTCTCTATTCTCTTCCACTTTGCCCTTCGATTTGCTCAACTCTTAATAGATGTCTCAGTCCGTCCTCTAGTGGGGCACAGCTCTGACCAGGCTGAGGTGATCTATATCTCGCCCTTACTGGCCTCCACTTTCTGAACTGCACAAAGACTGCACTTCCTCACTCCTTCGAGTCACTGACTGAACTGAACTCAGACTACTTAGCACTCCCCTCCACACCCCTGGTGGGTGTGTCCGAAGTGTACATGATATCATGAAGAGCCCTTAACTGTTACCTCTCCACTCATCCTCCTGGTATTGTGTACCAGGGCTACACATTCCCCCATGGTAAACGACAGCACTCCCGGCTGTAAAATATAAAGAGACAATTTGTTTATGCATTAAACATTAAACATTAATTCGTCCCATCCGGGAGGTAAGGATGTCTTAAACGTTGCAAACAATAACATTATAGAAAAATACAAATATTAAATAACATTTTCATATAAATAGACAATATACTTGTGAAGGACCCGCACCAAACCTTCAACGTGGGTCCTGGGTGGGCTGCAGGACATCCGAATGCAGACCTCACTCAGTGCCACACCACACGGGTTTTTGTATTCAGAGGTAAGTCAAGGCTTCATGTGAAACCATTAAAAGGCACCTTAGTGCAACTATTTACAGGATACAGTTTTTGGGCTGGCTCAGTCCTCAGCCTCTGAGTCCATTATAAGACATAATAGGGAAAAACACATATATATATATAGACTTTTTACAATATTCACATTAATTCGTTATGGTCACTGCTGATATCTAATGGGTAACTTTCCTTTGGTGGTTCGCTCTGATCTACGTGGTGTAGCTTCAGGTATATCAAGTTGCGATCTGTCTGCACTGCGTAACGGCAAACTATAGAACTGCCTCAATCTTTCTATGGATCTGGCAAGCGTACTGATGGCTGGGCGGTGTGAGTCAGCTTCACCAGGGGATCCCATAGTATGGGGCGCTGCTTCAGATGATCCTTCTTGAGATTCCGCAGGTTGAGGTGTTGCTGGAATGGGTAACTCCTGAACTGGCTCAACTGGTACCACAGGCATAACTGGAGGTAGAACTTCCTCTGGTGGCTGATAAAACTGCAATACTGGAATTATTACAGCATCTCCCAGTCTGGGCCAATCCGCAGGAAAATCTCCCAGATCCGTGTGTATGACCTCTTCCTTCCTTTCTTCTTGATTGATGACAGGGTTCTTTTCACAACGCTTTAAGGGTTCTGTACACAATTTCAAATGGTCTCTGGACACAGTGGTTGTTGTTCTTCCTCCGTCCTTACTGACGACACAAACTTTTCTGTTGTCATATTTAGAATCTTGTATGACGTAGGGTTCTTGCTCCCACTGGTTATCCAATTTGTGCATCTTCCTTTTTCTTTTTAATACTACCTCTCCAGGCATCAAAGGCTTGGCAGGAGCATTTCTGTTGTAAACATCTTCCTGTTTTCCTCGTGCCTTGTTGAGACTTTCCTCCACGCAGACTTGCACTCTTCTGTATTGCTCTTGCCGATTGATGTCCCAGTTTTCAACGGCGTCGTCTGCCTCCGGTTCTACCACTCCAAGTTCTAGATCCATTGGTAGTCTTCCGGGCCTTGCTCTCATAAGATAGGCTGGAGTGCAGTTAGTTGAACTTACAGGTATATGATTATACAAATCAACCAAATCAGGTAGTAAATCCGGCCATCGATTCCTGTCTTCCAACGGTATGGATCTCAACAATTCAAGGACGATATGGTTCATTTTCTCGCAAAGACCGTTGGTTTGAGGGTGGTATGGTGTCGTTCTAATTTTCTTGCACCCATACATGTGACAGAATTCCTTGAATAGATCGGCTTCGAAAGCAGGTCCCTGATCGGTTAATACTTGCTCCGGATACCCATGCGGTCTGCAGAAGCTTGCTTGAAAGGTTTTCGCTGCCGTCACTGCGGTCTGATCTTTAACTGGAACAACCACCAGAAATCTGGAGTAATGGTCCACCATGGTCAGGGCGTATGAGTACCCAGATCTACTTGGCGACAGTTTGACGTGGTCCAGGGCCACAATCTCCAGGGGACGAGTCGTCCGGATAGGTTGCAGGGGTGCCTTCTGACTACCGTAGTCCTTTCTTCTGAGACCACAGGGTCCACAGTTCCGACACCACCTCTCGATGGAGCTGCGCATCCCTACCCAGTAGAACCGGCATCTCAACAGGGTCTCCAGCTTTCTCCAACCAAAGTGTCCTGCTTGATCGTGGTATGCTTCCAACACCATTGGGACGTCTGCCTTGGGGACCACTATCTGCCAGACCATCTCATGGGTTCTGGGGTTGACGTATCTCCTGCACAACTTCTCACGGTATAGGAACAACCTGCTTTTCTCGTTCCACAGGAGCTTTGCGGACATAGGTGCATCCTTTTCCAAGGAGGAACCTTCCTGTCTTAACAACTCCTTGATGCGGCTGACCACTGGATCACTGTCCTGAGTCTCTTTCCAACTGTGATGGGGTAAAGGATTTAATGTTGCACCATACTGCTTTCTGTTGACTCGATGCTCGTGGACTACCCCATTTTGATGGAACGCAGGCAGCTCAATTTCTTCCAGGTCGTCTGATTCTTCTTCCGTGTCAGAGTCATGCGGCATTCGGGACAATGCGTCGGCATTAGCATTCTTTCGACCTGCCCGGTACTTGATAGTAAACTGGTAATTGGACAACCAGCCATCCATCGCTGCTCCATGGCACCCAGCTTGGCGGTTTCCAGGTGCGTTAAGGGGTTGTTATCTGTAAACGCAGTGAACTGATTGGAGGCCAGATAGTGCTTAAATCTTTCAGTAATGGCCCAGACCAGCGCCAGAACTCCAGCTTGAAGCTGCTATAATTTTCCGGATTTCTCTCAGTTGGCCTGAGTTTCCTGCTGGCATATGCGATGACTTTTTCTTGGCCATTCTGCTTCTGACTGAGAACTGCTCCCAAACCTTCATTACTGGCGTCGGTGTACAACAGGAACGGTTGGCTGTAATCAGGATAGGCCAAGATCTCATCACCTGTAAGGATCTCTTTCATCTTTTGGAATGCTTCAGCCTGTTCTTTACCCCAGTTAAAGGGAGGGTTTCTGCTCTTTAAGGATTGTCCTACCAGGAGGTCCTGTAAAGGAGCTGCCTTCTTCGTGTATTCTTTCACGAATCTCCTGTAGTAACCCGTTAGTCCCAGGAACTGTCGCACTTCCTTAAGGTTCTTCGGCTCCGGCCACTTCTGGATGGCAGTGACTTTCTCTGGGTCCGGCGCTACTCCTTCCGAACTGACGATGTGCCCCAAGTATTGTACCTTCTGTTTGAGTAGATGGCATTTTGAGGGTTTCAACTTCATCCCGTACCTGGACAGGGACTCAAACACTTCTGCCAGGTGCTTCAGATGGTCCTCATATGTCTTGGAATACACGATGACGTCGTCTAGGTATAGCAGCACGGTTTCAAAATTGAGATGTCCCAGGCAATTCTCCATCACTCTCTGAAATGTTCCTGGGGCACTACTGAGCCCAAACGGCATTCTGTCGAACTCACAGAGCCCCATTGGGGTGGTGAAAGCCGTTTTCTCACGATCCTCCTCAGCCACAGCCACTTGCCAGTAACCACTAGTCAGATCGAGGGTAGAAAATTAGTTAGCCGTTTTCAGAGCAGCTAATGATTCCTCTATACGTGGTAACGGGTATGCATCCTTGTGTGTTATGCGGTTCACCTGCCTGTAATCCACACACATTCTCATACTACCATCTTTCTTTTTAACCAGAACTAGAGGGGCTGCCCAGCGGCTACAACTATCTCTTATCACCCCGGCTTTCTTCATATCATTCAACATTTCTTTAGCCTTCTGATAATGAGCTGGAGGTATGGGCCTATACCGCTCTTTGATGGGAGGATGACTGCCTGTAGGGATATGATGTTGTACTCCCTTAATTACCCCAAAATCAAGTGGGTGCTTGCTAAACACTTGGGCGTACTCTTGCACCACCCGCAATACCCCTTGCTTCTGGTGAGCGGGAGTGGTGTCCGTCCCAACATGGAGTTGCTGACACCATTCCGCCACCTGGGTTGCCGGGTCATTATCCTCCGCTATTTGGCGGGAGTCTAAGGACTCAGCCGGGAGAATAGAATTATTGTCGACAGCATGAAGTTTAGCAATGGTTGCATAACGGGGTAAATTTACCTCATCATCTCCCCAATTGAGAAGCCGTACCGGTACTCTTCCATTCACCACTTCTACTACTCCTCTAGCAGTCATAAGTGTAGGTCTATGTTCTGAATGGTGGGGTTCTACTACAGCTTGGTAGTTCTGTCCTCTCAGACCTATGGCTGCCCTGCACCAGATGATCATTTCACTCATTGGGGTATCACAATAGGATCCGAGTCAGTGACCCGTACATTACCAATTTCGCCGTCTGTAAGCTTCGCTTGCTGCTGACACACCAGGGCCCGGATCTCTCTTTGGATTACTCCTCTCTGCCTTGGTCGGGCAATCTCAGCGAGCTGTTGGAGCAAGAACACAACTTCTCCCAAACAATTACCGATAATGTTAGTACCCAAAATTATATTTAAACCGTTCTCCTCATTTACAGTCTTTACTACCAGAAGCCCCTGGTCTTTCAACTCCTCTCTGCCCACCTTTACATCTACACATTTTGTCCCGAGTACTTCTACAGGAAGACCATTAGAAGCATACACGGTAAAGTCAGGGCTCGGGGGTTTAAGACTGTCCATTGACCAGTACTTAGTATATAGGGCATCAGGTATTAGGGTCACCTGGGACCCAGTGTCTAACAATGCCGGAACTGCAATACCATCTAGGATGATAGACAGGTAGGGTCGCCCACCCACATACCTGCGGTTCCAGTCTAGGGGGCCTGACGGGTATTCTCCTGGGTGTTGGCCCTCGGACCCAGGTTCTGCCCGTTTAAAGGACACTGTGGAGACATATGACCTTTCCGGTTGCATCGGTAACAGATGATCTCTCGACGAGGAGGGTGCTGATCAGAGGTCGCTCCTGGGGGTGGCGTTGTCCTCTTCCGGGGGGCGACGTCTTCTTTCTTCTCCGGTGCATCCACGGGACGTCTTCTGGGCAGTCTGCTAACAAGATTTTCCCTTCCTCCTCTTTCCGCAGCTGCAGGGCACTCATCACAGCAGCCAGATTTTTAGTCAGCAGGCGCACCTCTGAGCGCAGACAATCCAATTCACTAGGAGGGGTCACCTGCGCTTTGGCTTCGGCCACTAACGGGAAAAGGGGGGTACTGCCGGTTCCAGAGTGACTTCAGCCTGATGATGTTGGGTTGCCACCTCAGGTTTGCCCAGGGGCCGCAGCCCTTTTATTGCCATGTCCTTTAGGGCATCAAAGGTAGCATCCGGATGATCTAAGGACCACCAGTTTACAGTTCTGCGTTCCTCTTGGGATCTCAATCCCTGTATAAATTGTTCTTTCAGCATTTTATTCTCATCAATAGCATTTAAATTATTAATCTGTTTAAGAGCTCTCAGGGCTCCTTGTAATCGGCAAGCGTAGTCCCGGATGCTGTCACCTGGCTGTTGTGAACAGTGATAGAAGGCCATCCGGAGATCCGTTTCTGTGTGGTCTTCAAATATGGCATGTAGCTTAAGGAAGATCGCAGGTACCGACTCCTGATCAACGGTATCCCAAGTCTCCACTTCCCTCTCAGCAGCGCCAGTTAGCTGCCCTATTAGCACAGCAGCTTTTTGTCTCTCAGGCATGGAGTACATTTCTAGGATGCTGCATAACTTCCGCTTGAAGCCTGCTAATGTGCCTGGCTCACCGCTGTACTGGGGAAGCCATTTCGCCCCAGGCATATATGGGAGCGTTAGTGGCATGATCGGGACTACCGGACTGGGTGCAGGGCCTGCGCCCCCATCTGGCGCTACAATACCAGACGGTGCGGGATTGGGGCCTCCGGCTGGGGCCGCACTGTCAGCCGGTTGTTGTGACATCTTAGCGCCCCCTTGGTTAAACGGAGCCTACCGGTTTCAGATGCTGCTATTTCACAGGCACCGCAGTGGGAACAGGACCTTCGTCGCAGGCGCTCTGATGTCAGAGCGTTCACTTCCTGTTGCAGGACCTGCCGATGAGTCAGAGCCGGGGGCGTGTCCAAGACTCTGCGCGCTCTTTCAGGTACGCCCACCTTCTTCTCCAGCGCCTTAGGGCGCGAATCTGGCAGCAAATATGGCGGTATTTGGCGCCAAACAACAGCAACAGTCTTTTTCGCCAAAACACTCCACAGGCACACAGGGCTCGCAATGCTGCAAGTTTCGTATCCTGTTCGTGACGCCAAAGTTTTGTGTCGACCCGCCACCACAATTGTGGGTTACCAGGGCAATGGGGTACTCAGAGCCGAGCCCATGGAAGTCTATGGGGTTTGTCACAGGTAGCGGTGGCTCGGTCTGTGGCCCTGGCGGTCTGGCGTATGTTGGGGATATATTTACAGGGGATAGATTTATATACAGTTCGTGACGCCACCTGTAGTCTTCTGGTAATTTGTACCAGTGCTGCTGTAGATCTCTGAGGGGATGGTGAGGCAGCTAGATGTCAGGTCCCCTACAGGTGGGACTGGTCCCTCAAAGTCTATGAAGTTAGTGAAGTCGGGTGCAGATAAATAACACAGTCTCACACGGTCAGCGTCTTTCCATACCTTTACTTGTAAGATGTTCAGCAGGTCCCAGGGAGGCTGATCCAAGGAGAATGTATTTTGAGATAGCAGCTGGACAAGTTAGGGGCCTCCTTTACTTTCAACACGATGAGTACAACCAGCCTGAAGCGTAGTTCCCTCTATAACTCCAGCTATTCCATAGCTGTACTGCCCAGTCAGTTTTGTGGTAGGAGCCTTCCTGTGAGAGAGCTGAATTCCTATCTTGTCCTGCAGAGACTCAAGGTCCTCACTCCCCCTGACCCCAGTTACGTACTGACTATTTGGGGCTGTTTGCCGCGACCTAAGGTCCGGTAAATCTCTGGTTTTCTTACCACTATGCTTGAAGCTAATAGTGATCCTTCGGTCCCCAGTGACCGGTTACAATGTGCAGGACTTCTTCAATCCAAAAGCACTTTTCAAATAATCTTTCCACTGTGCCTTTCGCCTTGTCCTCGCTGGTAGCATAAACACTCACACTTGCAAAAAGTCATATAATCACTTCCTTCTTCTCTTCCTTTAGAGTTAGTTCCAGACTCTCAGTTATCCACTAGGCAGGAGCACGTCTCTGAACCTTTCACTGTCCTTAGGACAGGTGACTGAAGTATTTCTGTACTAAGCTCTTCTTTCTTTATCAGTGTCTTCAAGTGAGGTACAGCTCTGACCAGGCTGAGGTGATCTATATCTCGCCCTTACTGGCCTCCACTTGCTGAACTGCTGGTAGAACCAGGCTGGACTGCTTCCTCCCTCCAGGTCCCAGCTAGACTCCACACGTCTGCTCTGTCCGAAGACAGGAAACTGACTACTCTAATCACTCAACCAATACACCCTGACCACTCCCTCACAAGTGACTACACTACCCTAAGGGTGTGTCTAGTGTATGTTGAGTGAATGGGTATTGAGCATTAAACTGCTATCTCTCCACACATTCTCCAGGGTACTGCGTGTGCCTAACACCAGGGCTACACATTGACCTTTTCCATCCCTGGGGACAGAATAACACGATGCCCTTGGGTACCCAATACTAGCATATCGTGTCCTGCTATGTAGTCTGGGTTGCGACAGTTCTCATTCTAACTGTGGTCCCAACGGGTGTGTAGGACGCAGGTTGCGTCGTTGAAGGTGCCGCATTACCTTGCGATTCAGGCCTGGTCGCAGATTGCGATGCAGAAGTGTACGCAGGGGGCGATGCCGAAGTAATCACAGGTTGCGATGCAGAGTGGGTCGCAGAATATGAGGCTGGATAGGATCTTGGTGCAGAGGAGGATGCAGGTTGCGATATTGGTGCACTGCTTGGTGCTGACGCCAAAGATGACGCTGCTGGGGCTTGCGATTCCGAGTAGGACGCAGGTGCGCGCAGTGGCTCAGTTGGGAACGCACTAACCTGCTGCTGTCGCTGCTCCCAGTCGTTTTCTATCGCTGACAGTTGGGTCTCCTCCGGTGTCCCTACCGGGGATTGGCATTCCGCTGCGGCCTCCAGGCCTGGCTGGTACTCCGGAACGGGCAGGGCCTCCTCAGCCTCCTTCTCTCCCGCCGCTTCATCGGTGGAGTCGGGATCAGCACTTTTGGAGGCGGCCTCCGGTTTCTCATCAGCCGCTGGCACTGGTGCCACAGGTAATGGTTGCGCTCCTGGAGGGGAGAGTGTTGCGTCCCACAGCAGCCGCTGTTTCAGGGCACGCCAGCTTTTCTCCATCTCCTCCACTTCTTTGCGGTGGCGGGCCACATCTTCCAGCACCGCATCCACCTTCTCCATGACATAGAGGAGGAAGAGAAGGCGGATCTCTCTTGCAGTGGGGTAGGATCTCACATTATAGTAGCATTTTGAGAAGACGGCTATAACTTTCGCGCCATGGGGGGGTACGCCCACGAATGCACGCCCACCTTCTTCGCCAGCGCCTCAGGGCGCGAATATGGCGGTAAAATGGCGGAAAATGGCGCCAAAATTGACAAAACAGCAAACAGTCTTTTCTGCACAAAACAGTCAATATAGGCAACACAGGACTCACAATTTGCAAGCTTCGTATCCTGTTTGTGACGCCAAGTAGATGAGTCGCACACACCAAGTGATGTGGGTACCAGGGCTATGGGGTACTCGGCACCGAGCCCATGAAAGTCTATGGGGTTTGTCACTGGCAGCAGGACTCGGTCCGTGGCCCTGGGCGCTCATACAATGGGGGATATTTACAGGGGAATTGTAGATTAGATAGTTCATGACGCCACCTGTGGTATCTGATCAATTGGACCAGCGCTGCTATATGGATCTTCCTAGGGGATGTTATGGGGCAGCTGGATGGTAAGTCTCCCACAGGCGAGACTGGTCCCTGGAAGTCTATGGTGGTGCAGGGTGTAGTAAATGAAACAGTCTCACACAAGGCAATCTCTTTCCATACCTTTACTTGCAGATGTTTCAGGCAGGTCCCGGGAAGCTGGTCAGGGTGGAGAATGCACATTCAGGATAACCGCTGAGCAGGTTAGAGGCCTCCTTTAACCTTGTATATGTGTGAGTACAAACTTGCATGAAGTCAAGTTAACTCTGTCAATCTCCAGCTTGTTCAATAGCTGCCACGCCCGGCTGACATTGTGGTAGAGCCTTCTATGTCTCTGATTATCAGATGTTGAGAGAACTAAGTCCTTACTTTTGCAGCGTCCTGCTCAAAGTCCCTGTTCTCCCTGACTCCGGTTACGTATCAGCGCTTAGGGCTACCTTCTGCGACTTGAAGTCCAGAAAGCCTCCGGTTTTCTTATTACTAGGCCTGAAGCACTAGCAACGCTTCGGACCCCGGTGTCCGGTGAATTAGTGCGGGTAATCCAGTACCTGATGCACTTCTCTCTATCTTTCTCCACTGTGCCTCTCGTCCTGCTCTTGCTCTTAACATAAGCACAAGTAGCGATGTTGTGAATGCCAGCTTTTCTCCAGAGCTCGCTGAACAGTTCTCAGTACACTCACCGTTGTAGCTCCTGTGATTCCCTTCTTCTCTCCTTTCTCTGACCCTGTCCAGAGCAGCACACAGGTACTCTGTCAACTGTGTAAATGCTGTAGCTCCGAGAGTCACCTTCCTCAGACCCTGTCCAGAGCAGCGCACAGGAACTCTGTCAACTGTATACACGCTGTAGCTCCGAGGGTTACTTTCCACTTTCTAGAGAACACAGACAGCTTCTTCTGAGGTAACTGTTTCACTTGCTTCAGTTGTAGCTCTGACTAGGCTAGAGTGCCTCTCTTGTCCACTCTTACTAGCCTCCACTTCTGTATGAGGTGAGCTACAGGAGCTCCTTCAGATTCCAGTCTTATCTCCTCTCCCTCCAAGTCCAGACTGAACTGAAACTGAACAGAATGTGCCCACTCACTCCTCCTGCACAGACTGCCTAGAAAGACTGAACACTGACTGCTACGTGTCACTGCCTTTTATACCCCTAGTGGGTGTGTTAGGAAATGTGAGTGACGTGAATGAATATCAAGCTTCACGGTTACCTTCTTGTGCATTTTCCTGGAATTATGTGTGCCTGGCATAGCTGGGCCACACAAGGACATACTGGAAGTTGTAGGTTCATGAGTTACAAATGTATATGTGTCTGACTTAGAAGGATTCAGCTAGTCAGTTATTAATCACTTGATGTCATAGACCTATGTGAAAGGGAAGAATTAGCTGGGTACAAAAGCAAAATGAGCAATTGTAGATACATAGTGCCACATACTATGATGACCGCAATATATTAAATGGTATATCTGGGACTTCTTTCATGCTGCGACAATCCTCTGGAATGCTCTACCCCAAGAAATTAAGACCAGTCACAACTTGTTTGTTCAGAGCGGCCTATCACGTTCCCTAACCAAAGTCATTTTATGTGTAAGTGTGTGTGTGTAGCCCTTTCACTATTTCTATCTATCCCCCACTCCCTCAGGATGGCTGGACCATAGTTGTAAATACATCATTGTAGATAAGCTCCTGTACTTTGTATCTCCCCCATCTCATTGTAGATTGTAAGCTCTCACGAGCAGGGTCATCTTATTTTGCTTCCATTATTGCATTATTGTTAACGTTGTTACTTATGACAGTTGTGATTGAAACTGTTAAACTGTAAAGCGCTGCGGAATATGTTGGCGCTATATAAATAAAGATTATTATTATTATTAACACAAAATGTGGCTGAGCACTACTAGGCACATTAGTTAACAGGGCGGACTTCCGACACCATTCTGATTAACAGCTGGGATTCCCGCTGCCTAACTGTCCCGTCCTGTTAACAGAGTGGAGCGGAAAAGATTCCACCGCTTTGTGGATGTGACGTCAGCAGAGGCAGCTGAATCTCCGGCAGAAGCGCACTGTGACTGCTCTGTGCAGGGGAAGAACGACGCCGTGCACAACAACAGGCAGGTTGTTCATTTTGAATTAGAGTTGCAGCATTGTATGAGAGGTTTTATGAAATCCTGTACATGTTCAGTAGAGAAGATCTGCAGCATAAATTGCCAAACGCTGCTGATGCTACACAAGTAATCAAACGTGCTACAAATATACAGCATTTTTTAACATGAAATAATGAAATTGCCAGTTTAATTTTTCCATTGCAGATTTCACTGTTAATTACAAATTCTGTAGCATATAGGTCTTGTGGAAACATACACTAAAAGACATTTTGGAATATACAGACCTATGGCATATGAATATTAAATGCTCCCTTGTCCCATAGTACACTAGACAGGTAGGTGTCACGATTTCTGTTGTCCTTCTACAGTTTGACCACTAGTGGCTGCTATTGTTCACCGTGATAATCGTGCTGCAATTCCACTTCTTACCACTGGAGGCTGTTGTGAATGGGTTTGAGATGAGTTCTGAGCAGAGGCTCCCTCTTGTGGTTACAAGCGGTGCTAGTGAAGATTGTGAGGACTGGGAATCAGGTGTTACTGACTGGTCTTATATAAGGGAGTCATTTTCCCATCAGGGTTGCCGGTGATCAATTGTTCTGGTCTGAATCCTTCATTCCAGTTTCCCTTGTAGCCTGCTGTGTCGTGTCTGCATCTCCTGCTTACAGATAAGACTTTTGCTTCCTTTGTGTTTTTGCTATATTTTTGCATTTTGTACTGCTCTTCTTTGGGGGCCTTCAGGGTCCCCTCCGGGGGCTTCTGCCCTCTCAGTTTAGTTCAGCCACTGAGTTTTTTTCTTTTGCTTTTTCCCGTTTTTTCAGTGGCTGCTGTTTTGATTTTGTTACACCAGAGAACTAATTTAGGTGGTAGAGGTCGTGTGATCTCAGGTGATTTTGAAATTAGTAGAGTTGGTGCTTTTCAGGGTTTTCTGGGATTGCAGTAAGTACCCTTCCTATCCTTTTCTATTTAGATAGTTTTGGCCCCAGCGTTTACTCATACTATTTTCTTTCTGTGTCAGTATTTCCTCTTGGCTAACCGCCATTACATGTTTGGGGGCTTTCTATTATCTTTGGGGTTCTGCTCCGGGGCAGATAGCTTTCCTGTTTCTGTCTTTAGGTGTAGTTAGTTTTCGCTGTGACGAGGCGTCTAGGACCAACGTAGGAACGCTCCACGGCTGCCTCTAGTTGTGGTGGTTAGTCAGGGTACTGCAATCTCATAGATTCCAACTGCTCTGGTGTATTGCCTTTTTGCCTGCTCTCCTCAGCTACCGAAACATAACAGTATCACCGGCCTAAAAAATTGAAAATTGTATGGTACTCACAGAAGGGAAAAATATTGTGAAAGAAAAAAGGTTGTCAGAGTTGTCAGAGATATTTTTCTGTTTGTTGCATTTTTTTTTTTTTTTTTCCCTCTGTATCTCTGGGTGCTGGGGAGGATCTTTTCTCCCAATGGAGTTTGCACGGTTGTCTGGCCGTGTGGATCAGCTTGCCACTGAGGTTCAGAGTATTGCTGCATATCTTGCTAGGTTGCCTGTTGTGGAACCTAGGATTCCCATGCCAGATTTGTTTTTGGGGGATCGAGCTAAGTTTCAGAATTTCAAAAATAATTGTAAATTGTTTTTTGCCTTAAAATCTAAGTCCTCAGGAAACGCAGTGCAGCAGGTTCAAATTATCATCTCTCTCCTGCGCGGCGATCCTCAGGATTGGGCTTTTTCCCTGATACCTGGGGATCCTGTTTTGAGTGATGTTGATGCGTTTTTTCAGGCTTTGGGGTTATTGTACGATGAGCCTAATGTCACTGATCAAGCTGAAAAAGCCTTGTTGGCATTAAATCAGGGGCTTGATGACGCTGAGTTATACTGTCAGAGATTCCGTAGGTGGGCAGTCCTGACCAAATGGAATGACGACGCTTTGGCGGCCCTTTTCCGGAAGGGTCTGTCAGATAATGTAAAGGATGTTATGGTGGGATTCCCTGTCCCCTCTGGTCTCAATGATTCTATGTCATTAGCGATTCAAATTGACAGACGTTTGCGTGAGCGGAGAAGTATGCGTGGAATGGTGTTGCCTTGTGAGCCAGCTTCTGAACCCATGCAGTGTGATAGAGTGGTGTCTGGGGCACAGCGTCATGAGTTTCGAAGGCGCAATGGGTTATGTTTCTACTGTGGTGATGCCTCTCATGCTATTTCAGTCTGCCCTAAGCGGGGAAGACGTTTTGCACGCTCAGTTGTTTTGGGTAGTGTTCAGACTAAGTTTTTATTAACTGTCACTCTGATATGCTCTCTGTCCTCATTTTCTGCTCAGGCTTTCGTTGATTCTGGAGCAGCTATTAACCTGATGGATTATGATTTTGCTAAACGTTGTGGGTTTTCCTTGATACCCCTACAGAAGTCTATTCCCCTACTGGGGATCGATTCTACCCCTTTGGCTGAGAATAAACCCCAGTTTTCTACTCAGGTGATAATGAGGGTTGAACCTGATCACCAGGAGTGCTGCAAATTTTTGGTTCTATATAATCTGCATGACATTATCGTGCTGGGTTTCCCTTGGTTACAGTCTCATAATCCTGTTTTGGATTGGAAATCTGTGTCTGTAACCAGTTGGGGCTGCCAATGTGTTAATACCAACACTCCTGTTTTTTCTGCCTCCCCCCAGGCTCAGGATGTTCCTGACTTTTTGTTTGATTTTTCTGATGTGTTTAGCGAAAGTAAATCTGCATCCTTGCCTCCCCATAGGAGCTATGACTGCGCTATTGAATTAGTGCCGGGTAGTAAATTCCCTAAAGGTCGCCTTTTTAACTTGTCTGTACCTGAACATGATGCTATGCGGTCTTATATCAAGGAATCATTGGAGAAGGGTCATATCAGACCATCCTCTTCACCCTTAGGTGCCGGTTTTTTCTTTGTGGCCAAAAAAGATGGTTCATTAAGGCCGTGTATTGATTATCGTCTCTTGAACAATATTACTGTGAAATATCAATACCCGTTACCCTTGATTTCTGACCTGTTTTCCAGGGTGAAAAACGCTACTTGGTTTACCAAGCTTGACCTCAGGGGGGCGTATAACCTTATTCGCATTAAGCACGGGGATGAATGGAAGACGGCATTCAATACCCCTGAAGGGCATTTTGAGTACCTAGTGATGCCCTTTGGGCTCACTAATGCTCCTTCCGTCTTCCAGTCCTTCATGAATGACATTTTCAGGGATTTTGTGGATAAATTTCTGATTGTTTATTTGGATGATATCTTGATTTTTTCTAATGACTGGGACTCTCATGTGAAACATGTTCGAACTGTATTCCAGATTTTGAGAGAGAATGCTCTGTATGTGAAGGGATCAAAGTGTCTTTTTGGCGTACAGAGGATCTCATTTCTGGGATTCATTTTGTCCCCATCTGTTATTGAAATGGACCCGGTCAAGGTTCAGGCCATCTGTGATTGGGTCCAACCTACTTCATTAAAGGCTCTTCAGAGATTTTTGGGTTTTGCCAATTTTTATCGTAAATTTATTGGTAATTTCTCGGTTATTGTTAAACCATTAACTGATTTGACCAGAAAGGGTTCTGATGTGGTGAATTGGCCTCCTGAGGCAGTCTCTGCATTTCAGGAACTTAAGCAGAGATTCACTTCTGCTCCTGTTCTACGGCAGCCTGATGTTTCTCTGCCATTTCAGGTGGAGGTTGATGCCTCTGAAATTGGGGCAGGTGCCGTTTTGTCCCAAAAAGATCCAGAGACCTCTAAAAGTAACCCTTGTGCCTTTTTCTCTCGAAAATTTTCTCCTACTGAACGTAATTATGACGTGGGTAATCGGGAGTTGTTGGCCATGAAGTGGGCTTTTGAAGAGTGGAGACATTGGCTGGAGGGAGCCAAACATCAGGTGGTGGTCCTTACGGACCATAAGAATCTGGTCTATCTGGAATCTGCCAAGCGACTCAATCCTAGACAGGCCAGGTGGGCCTTGTTTTTCACACGTTTTAATTTTGTGGTTTCCTTTCTTCCTGGCACTAAGAATGTTAAGGCGGATGCCCTCTCGAAGAGTTTCCTTGCGGACTCTCCTGAGTTATCTGATCCTTCTGTTATTTTGAAAGAGGGTGTAGTTCTTTCCGCCATCTCGCCCAATTTGAGACTTGCTCTGGAGGGGTGTCAGGAGGATAGGCCCGAGCGCTGCCCTGTTGGAAAATTGTTTGTCCCGGACCAATGGAAAAAGAGTGTGATGTCTGAGATTCATTGTTCCGCATTGGCTGGGCATCCCGGAATTTTTGGTACCAGAGACTTGGTTAGTCGGTCCTTTTGGTGGCCTACCTTGTCTCATGATGTCAGGGAATTTGTGCAGTCCTGCGGGACTTGCTCTCGCTCCAAGCCTTGCTCTCGCTCTAGTGGTTTGTTGATGCCATTGCCTGTGCCCAAGAGACCATGGACCCATATCTCTATGGATTTCATTTCCGATCTTCTGTTTCTCAGAGAATGACCACCATCTGGGTAATTTGTGATAGGTTTTCCAAAATGATACATCTTGTGCCATTACCTAAGTTGCCTTCCTCCTCTGAATTGGTGCCGTTGTTCCTTTAGCTCAGCACGTGGTTCGTTTACACGGCATTCCTGAGAACATTGTGTCTGACAGAGGAGTCCAGTTTGTTTCCAGATTTTGGAGGACTTTTTGTTCTAAACTGGGTGTTCAATTGTCTTTCTCCTCGGCATTTCATCCTCAGACCAATGGTCAAACTGAGAGAACAAACCAGACATTGGAGACTTATCTAAGATGCTTTGTGTCTGCTGATCAGGATGACTGGCCTCTTTTTTGCCTTTGGCTGAGTTTGCTCTTAATAATAGGGCTAGCTCTGCCACTTTGATGTCTCCGTTTTTCTGTAATTCTGGGTTTCACCCTCGATTTTCTTCAGGACAGACGGAGGCTTCTGTCTGTCCAGGTGTTGACTCTATTGTGGAGCGTATGCAACAGATTTGGGACCAGGTAGTGGAGAGGTTGTCCCTCTCTCAGGAGAAGGCCCAGCGGTTTGCTAACCGGCATAGGACTGATGGTCCTCGGTTTAAAGTGGGGGACTTGGTCTGGTTGTCCTCAAAGAATATTCCTATGAGAGTAGCATCTCCTAAATTTAAGCCTAGGTTCATTGGACCTTATAAGATCATGGAGATTATTAATCCTGTTTCTTTTCGTTTGCTTCTTCCAGGGACATTTAAGATCCATAACGTGTTCCACAAGTCCTTGTTGAAGAGGTTTGTTGAGCCAGTGGTTCCTGCTGCTGTGCCTCCTGACCCTGTTTTGGTTGAGGGCAATCTGGAGTATGTGGTTGAGAAAATATTGGATTCTCGTTTTTCTAGACGGAAACTCCAGTATTTGGTTAAATGGAGAGGTTATGGTCAGGAAGACAATTCTTGGGTGTTTGCTTCGGACATCCATGCTAGGAGACTTATCCGTGCGTATCATAGAACTCATCCTGACCGACCTGGTTGCTCAAATGAGGTTCGGTGACCCCTCCTCAAGGGGGGGGTACTGTTGTGAATGGGTTTGAGATGAGTTCTGAGCAGAGGCTCCCTCTGGTGGTTACAAGCGGTGCTAGTGAAGATTGTGAGGACTGGGAATCAGGTGTTACTGACTGGTCTTATATAAGGGAGTCATTTTCCCATCAGGGTTGCCGGTGATCAATTGTTCTGGTCTGAATCCTTCATTCCAGTTTCCCTTGTAGCCTGCTGTGTCGTGTCTGCATCTCCTGCTTACAGATAAGACTTTTGCTTCCTTTGTGTTTTTGCTATATTTTTGCATTTTGTACTGCACTTCTTTGGGGGCCTTCAGGGTCCCCTCCGGGGGCTTCTGCCCTCTCAGTTTAGTTCAGCCACTGAGTTTTGTTCTTTTGCTTTTTCCCGTTTTTTCAGTGGCTGCTGTTTTGATTTTGTTACACCAGAGAACTAATTTAGGTGGTAGAGGTCGTGTGATCTCAGGTGATTTTGAAATTAGTAGAGTTGGTGCTTTTCAGGGTTTTCTGGGATTGCAGTAAGTACCCTTCCTATCCTTTTCTATTTAGATAGTTTTGGCCCCAGCGTTTACTCATACTATTTTCTTTCTGTGTCAGTATTTCCTCTTGTCTAACCGCCATTACATGTTTGGGGGCTTTCTATTATCTTTGGGGTTCTGCTCCGGGGCAGATAGCTTTCCTGTTTCTGTCTTTAGGTGTAGTTAGTTTCTCAGGCTGTGACGAGGCGTCTAGGACCAACGTAGGAACGCTCCACGGCTGCCTCTAGTTGTGGTGGTTAGTCAGGGTACTGCAATCTCATAGATTCCAACTGCTCTGGTGTATTGCCTTTTTGCCTGCTCTCCTCAGCTACCGAAACATAACAGGAGGCTGCTTTTGTGTTGTACAATTGCCCTTTACTAAGATGGCAGATTCTGAACCTGTGGAATCCATCTTGTTTCCTGTTTGGGCCTACTAAATGTCACATGCATCCCTCACTCATTGCTTGAGTTGTGTCTCTACCTGTTAGTCTAGTTCCAGTCTCCAGCGCCTGAACTTTCTTATCCAGACTGTTCTCATTTATCTACAGATTGGTTCCTACAGCTCCTTTGCTATCTCCAAGGACTTCTGTTACCTCTTCTGTCCCTTTACTCGTGCTCTTCTGAATACTGGATTCCAGCAGTGCTACACCAGTATCGTAACAGGAGACAGAAAAACAAAAATTGGACCGCAGTTGTGCCACTTGCGCTTACATTTGGCTCAAGAGACCCTATAGAAAAATCTAAATTGCATCCTCAGCTGCTGCTTTTATCATATCGCTAACATCTTAGACTGTTATCTGTGATTTAGTTGGTTGATTTTTGTCCTCGCCCATATTAAATCTGACATATCAGTGTTTTACATTTAAAGGGGTTATCATAGGCTAAGGTATTGATACACTATTCATAAAAAAGATCATCAATATCTGACAGTGGAGGATCTCACACTTCTAGAGCTGGGCTGCAATACCCAAGAATGGCCACCACACGTTGTATAGCATACACTTCGTATTTCCTGCTGGTAGCAGCTGATCGATGGGGTGCCAGGTAATGGACCTTCATCGATCCGATATTGATTAGGATAGGTCATCTACATTTTAGTTCTAGAATTTATTTTTCTGATTTATGAGCTTCAATGTTCTTTCGACATTTACTCATACGTGCATACACAGTTTTGCAGTAGCTGCATGTATGTGTTCTACCACTAGAGGGAACTGTAACAGGGCTCATTGTTTTTTTCATACTAAGGCCACTTTTCCACTTGTTTATTTTGGTCTGTAGTTTGCATTAGTATTTGTAAGCTAAAACAAGAGTGGATCCAAAACATGAAAGAAGTGCAGATCTTTCTCTGTTGGTCCGACTCCTGTTTATAGTATACAAATATTGGTGCAAAATACTGAGCTGAAGACTGTGTGAAATAATTAAGTAACACGTCACTCCTTATTTAAAAAATGGTGCTCAGATATGGGATGCCACACCCAGTAATATAGTCAATTTAAATGAATCCGGCACTCAGTTGCAAAAGAAAACGTGATGTATTTATTAGAACAATCCAAAGTATTATGACGTTTCGGTCACATATCCTGACCTTCTTCAGACTAAGGATAACAATAAACATGTACAGAAAATAAATTCAGTAAACGTGTCCTAATAACCATCATAGATATAAATAACAAAAGGACAAAAAAGAAACAGAAAAAGATATATCTCGCATGTATAACATATACAGTCGCTGACGTAAAAATGATGATTAGGCGAAAAATCAGGTAAGAAACTTATTCAGTAAACGTAACATAGTAGACCCAGGGACAAATCTGTGTCCTTAATATAGTATATACATAGACCAATCAGGTAAAAATGCATAGAAAATAAACCGTAAGTAGTATAGGGGCACCAGTATTCGTCAAACTCAATCTGACAGGTCGACACGCCCCCTATCATTTTATCTGTCTTCCTGGGATTTGCTGTGGGTGGGAAATCTGAGATGCTGGATTTGGGAATTTCAGTCAAAGTGATTCATGAATTTATTCGTTTCCATTTATATATCCATTGGATTTGATTAGTCTGTGGAGTTTTAGTGAATTAAAGAGGGAATCTTGATTTCTACTTTATTTGAAGGGCAATTTAATTTGAAGTATCACTTTATAACACATTTGGAATTATGACTCTCATCTTATAGTTTTATTCAGTGTTTATATATATATTTTTAGCCTGCCACTGTATCTACACTTATATCAGGACTGGGAAGAATGTAATGACATGGGGTTAGGAATTTCCAACCTAGTTTCTGCGTGTTTTTAAAACAAAACGTGGGTATTTAGTTTAGATATGTTAATTCAGTTGCGGGGACATCGCTGCTATATTGTGTATAGCCCTCATTTCTAGCACTCTTTGTTAGAGATAGTTCACTTATTAAACAGCTGTGTTGACAGGACCATATTTTTCTATCTAGTGGCTAACATGGTCCAAAGATATACATCTTTAACCCCTTAAAGACCAAGCCATTTTGTAGGTTAAAGACCAGGCCAATTTTTACAATTCTGACCACTGTCTCTTTATGAGGTTATAACTCTGGAACGCTTCAACGCATCTTGGCGATTCTGAGATTGTTTTCTCGAGACATATTGTACTTCATGATAGTGGTAAAATTTCTTCAATATAACTTGCGTTTATTTATGAAAAAAACGGAAATATGGCAAAAATTTTGAAAATTTTGCAATTTTCAAACTTTTAATTTTTATGCCATTAAATCAGAGAGATATGTCACAAAAATTAGTTAATAAATAACATTTCCCACATGTCTACTTTACATCAGCACAATTTTGGAACCAAATTTTTTTTTTGTTAGGCAGTTATAAGTGTTAAAAGTTGACCAGCAATTTCTCATTTTTCCAACAAAATTTACAAAACCATTTTTTTTAGGGACCACCTCACATTTGAAGTGAATTTGAGGGGTCAATATGACAGAAAATACCCAAAAGTGACACCATTCTAAAAACTGCACCCCTCAACGTGTTCAAAGCCACATTCAAGAAGTTTATTAACCCTTTAGGTACTTCACAAGAATTGAAGCAATGTGGAAGGAAAAAATTAACATTTAACTTTTTTTCCCAAAATTTTCTTTCGACACAATTTTTTAAAATTTTGTCAAGGGTATCAGTAGAAAATGAACCACAATATTTGTTGTACAATTTCTCCTGAGTACAGCGATACCCCATGTGTGGGGGTAAACCACTATTTGGGCGCATGGCAGAGCTCGGAAGGGAAGCAGCGCCATTTGACTTTTTTGGCTGAATTGAGATTGGACGCCATGTCGCATTTGGAGAGTCCCCTGTGTGCCTAAACAGTGGAAACCCCCCACAATAACCCCATTTTGGAAACTAGACCCCCCAAGAACTTATCTAATGTGTGGTGAGAGCTTTGAACCCCAAGGGCTTCACAGAAGGTTATAACGTAGACCCTGTAAAATTAAAAAAATCATATTTTTTCCACAAAATGATCTTTTCCACAATTTTTATTTTCCAAAGGATAAAAGGACCCAAAAGTTATTGTGCAATTGTCCTGAGTAGCTGATACCCATATGTGGGGTAAACCACTATTTGGGTGCATGGCAGAGCTCGGAAGGGAAGCAGCGCCATTTGACTTTTTTGGCTGGAATTAGATTTGGACGCCATGTCGCATTTGGAGAGCCCTGTGTGCCTAAACAGTGGAAACCCCCACAAGTGACCCCATTTTGGAAACTAAACCCCCCAAGGAACTTATCTAGATGTGTAGTGAGAGCTTTGAACCCCCAAGGCTTCACAGAAGGTTATAACGTAGAGCGTAAAATTAAAAAATCATATTTTTCCACAAAAATGATTTTTTCACCCAATTTTTATTTTCCAAAGGTAAAAGGACCCCAAAAGTTATTGTGCAATTTGTCCTGAGTAGCTGATACCCCATATGTGGGGGTAAACCACTATTTGGGTGCATGGCAGAGCTCGGAAGGGAAGCAGCGCCATATTGACTTTTTGGTGGAATTGAGATTGGACGCCATGTCGTTTTGGAGAGCCCCTGTGTGCCTAAACAGTGGAAACCCCCCACAAGTAACCCCATTTTGGAAACTAACCCCAAGGAACTTATCTAGATGTGTGGAGAGCTTTGAAACCCCAAGGGCTTCACAGAAGGTTATAACGTAGAGCTGTAAATTAAAAAATCAATTTTTTCCACAAAATGATCTTTTCCACCAAATTTTTATTTTCCAAAGGTAAAAGGACCCCAAAAGTTATTGTGCAATTTGTCCTGAGTACGCTATACCCATATGTGGGGGTAAACCACTATTTGGGCGCATGGCAGAGCTGGAAGGGAAGCAGCGCATTTTGACTTTTTTGGCATGGAATTAAGTTTGGACGCCATGTCGCATTTGGAGAGTCCCTGTGTGCCTAAACAGTGAAACCCCCACAAGTGACCCCATTTTGGAAACTAGACCCCCCAAGGAACTTATCTAGATGTGTGTGAAGCTTTGAACCCCAAGGGCTTCACAGAAGTTATAACGTAGAGCAGTAAAATTAAAAAATCATATTTTTCCACAAAAATGATCTTTCACCCCAATTTTATTTTCCAAAGGTAAAGGACCCCAAAAGTTATTGTGCAATTGTCCTGAGTACGCTGATACCCCATATGTGGGGGTAAACCACTATTTGGGCATGGCAGAGCTGGAAGGAAGCAGCGCCATTGACTTTTTGCTGAATTGAGATGGTACGCGATGTCGTCATTTGGAAGCCCTGTGTGCCTAAACAGTGGAAACCCCCCACAAGTGACCCCATTTTGGAAACTAGACCCCCCAAGGAACTTATCTAGATGTGTGGTGAAAGCTTTGAACCCCCAAGGGCTTCACAGAAGGTTATAAACGTAGAGCAGTAAAATTAAAAATCATATCTTTTCCACAAAAATGATCTTTCCACCCCCAATTGTTATTTTCCAAAGGGTAACAGGACCCCAAAAGTTATTGTGCAATTTGTCCTGAGTACGCTGATACCCCATATGTGGGGGTAAACCACTATTTTGACGCATGGCAGAGCTGGAAAGAGAAGAGGCGCCTTTTTCAAATGCAGATTTTGATGGAATGGTCTGCGGGTGTCATGTCACGTTGGAAAGCCCCTGATGTGCCTAAACAGTAGAAACCCCCCCACAAGTGACTCCATTTTGGAAACTAGACCCCCCAAGGAACTTATCTAGATGTGGGTTGAGCATTTTGAACCCCCAAGTGCTTCACAGAAGTTTATAACGTAGAGCCGTGAAAATAAAAATATTATATTTTTTTCCACAAAAATAATCTTTTTGCCCCCAAATTTTTATTTTTATAAGGGTAACAGGAGAAATAGGACCCCAAAAGCTATTGTGCAATTTGTCCTGAGTACGCTGATATCCCATATGTGGGGGGGAACCACTATTTTGACGCATGGCAGAGCTGGAAAGGGAAGGAGCGCCTTTTTCAAATGCAGATTTTGATGGAATGGTCTGCGGGTGTCATGTCACGTTTGGAAAGCCCCTGATGTGCCTAAACAGTAGAAACCCCCCACAAGTGACTACATTTTGGAAACTAGACCCCCCAAGGAACTTATCTAGATGTGTGGTGAGCACTTTGAACCCCCAAGTGCTTCACAGAAGTTTTAAACGTAGAGCCGTGAAAATAAAAATATCATATTTTTTTCCACAAAAATAATCTTTTTGCCCCCAAATTTTATTTTTATAAGGGTAACAGGAGAAATAGGACCCCAAAAGCTATTGTGCAATTTGTCCTGAGTACGCTGATATCCCATATGTGGGGGGGAACCACTATTTTGACGCATGGCAGAGCTGGAAAGGGAAGGAGCGCCTTTTTCAAATGCAGATTTTGATGGAATGGTCTGCGGGTTCATGTCACGTTTGGAAAGCCCCTGATGTGCCTAAACAGTAGAAACCCCCCACAAGTGACTACATTTTGGAAACTACACCCCCCAAGAACTTATCTAGATGTGTGGTGAGCACTTTGAACCCCCAAGTGCTTCACAGAAGTTTATAACGTAGAGCCGTGAAAATAAAAAATATTTATTTTTTTCCACAAAAATAATCTTTTTGCCCCAAATTTTTATTTTTCTAAGGGTAACAGGAGAAATAGGACCCAAAAGCTATTGTGCATTTTGTCCTGAGTACGCTGATACCCCATAATGTGGGGGGAACCACTGTGATCGCCTTACTGCGATCTTTGGGAGGCACAATGAACAAATCCACAAAAGGTGAAGAATTGGTTTTCTTTTTTGCGCCGTTCCTCGTGCGGTATTAGTGATTAGGCGACTTTTTCTCGGATCGGTGTGATTACAGCGATACCAGATTTACACCCTTTTTTCATGTTTAGCTTCTGTCACACACTAAAAGATGCTTTTTTTTGGAATAATTTTTTGTAAGAAATTTTTGCATCGCCGTATTTGAGAGCTATAATTTTTCCATATTCGGCCGACAGAGTTATCTATGGGCTTATTTTTTGCGGGACGAGCTGACGTTTTTATTGGTACCATATTCAGGCACATAACGTTTTTTGATCGTTTCCTATTCCGATTTTTGTGGAATCAGAATGAACAAAAACCAGCAATTCAGGAATTGTTTTTTTTTTTTTTTTTTTTCCTCCGTTCCGTGTGTGGTAAAATTGATAAAGCAGCTTTATTCTTCGGGTCACTACGGTTACGGCGATTCCTCATTTATATATTTTTTTTTATGTTTTGGCGTTTTTTACACAATAAAAATTTTTATAGAAAAATAATTATTTTTGCATCAGTTTATTCCGCGAGCTATAACTTTTTTATTTTTTCGCTGATGATTCTGTATAGCGGCTTGTTTTTTGCGGGACAAGATGATGTTTTCAGCGGTACCATGATTATTTATATCTGACTTTTTGATCGCGTGTTATTTGCACTTTTTCCAAGCGGTATAATGATACCACTTGGAAAAAGTATAATTTACTACTTTTTTGTGTTTTCTTTTTACGGCTTTCACTGAAGGGGTTAACTAGGGTTACGCTTTTATAGATGGGATTTTTACGGACGTGGCGATACCAAACATTGTATGTTTTTTGTTTTTTATTTTTTTTATTACATAAAAATGTGATATTTTTTAGGGGATTTTTTTTTAATTATTTTTTAATATTTTTTTACAATTTTTTTTAAAAAAATGATATTTTTTAACTTGTCCCTTTATGGGACTTTCACTTTTTTTACTTTTTATTGCAGTTACAATGCATTGCAATGCTCTGGCATTGCAATGCATTGCAACTATAGTGGAAGCTGCTGTGACATGATCACAGCAGCTTTCCGTAGCTAAATGACCCGGAGGTTGTCATGACAACCCCCGGGTCATCAAGGCAGAGATCGGCCCCTGCAAAATACATTGCAGGGTGCGATCTGAGGCAGAGGGAGCTCCCGACCCACTGCTTCCCCCCCCTGAGCTCTGCGATCGCGCTCGATCGCAGCAGTCAGGGGGTTAACAGCCAGGGGCGGTGGGGGCTCCGCTCCTGGCTGTCAGTGCAGGAAGCCTGGCCACTGCAGCGCCGGCTCCTGCACTGATCGCGCGGGGAAGCTGAAATTTCAGCTTCTCCTGTGCGATCTCTGCTGTGTTTGGTCAGTCAGATTGACTGACCAAGCACAGCACTGTAGGTGCGGGGACGACGGCAAAGGTCCCCGCACCGCTTGCCGTGCCTGTCAGCTGTCGTGGGCAGCTGTCGGCACTGATCTACCACTGCGTGTCTACACGCAGTGGTAGATCAAAGCCATGACGTGCAGAGTCCGTCCTGGTGCCGGAACTGGCACCTTGCCATGACGGACTCTGCACGTCAGTGGACATTAAGGGGTTAATGCAAGGACACAATGTTAGCAAGTTTAGAGATGCTCAGTTTAAAATGAACAGGACAATTGAGAGAATGTGTGAAGGTCGATGCTATTTAGCTATGGTAATTCACATGTATAGCCAGCCAACATTTATTCGTATTTTAAAAAAGCAATGACACGATATTGTAAAACAAGAAATTTCAAGATTTTATGTAATAAAAAAATACATCTCAAAGACATTTCAGGCATTGAACTAACTGTGACACCAAAATGATTATTAGCAGCGTGTTGACATGATTGTCATGACTTATAAGCCTCTTTTAAGGCCAGGAGATTGTGTATGTTAGTCTGTAATTAAAATAAAACTATTTCAAAAAATTTTAACATACCTGTGCGGTGCCATGTACTCTAGTCCATAATATTCGTTTTTGATCACCATTCAACAAAAAATTGAGCATGTTGGCCGTGGGTTAGTAAGTTTAGGATGCTCATTTTAAAAAATGAACAGGACATTGGGGAATGTGTGAAGGTCGATGCTAATTAGGTTTGTTGGAGAAGCTCACTTTATTAGCAGAGTGTTGACATGTCCAAAAACCAACACATTTATGTGTGTTCTTTAGCACTGACCATAAAACCGAGGGTTTCTAGCAAAATAATTGATATAAGTTTTAAATAATCTGCTGGGAGAATCAATAATATTTGGTGGGGGGAACATTGTTAGCAAGTTTAGAGGACTTTCTAGCTTACGTATTACCAGGCTTTGCTCCTTACGATTTATTTTGCATTATATTTTTTTTTTTTGCTTAAGGTCATGTACAGAGGAGTTTTTCGTTTAATACTGTAAACATTTTGGAATGCATTAGGGTCCATGTGAGACACCATATTTTTCAACATTTTTGCTCCTTCACAGATTTATTTTGCATTATATTTTTTTTTTTTGTTAAGGATCATGTACAGGGAGTTTTTATGGTTTAATATGATAGCATATTGTGAATGACATATGGGTCCATGTGAGACCCATATTTTTTCAACATTTTTGCTTTCACAGAATTATTTTGTTATATATTTTTTTTTTATTTTGTTAAGGATCATGTACAGAGGCGTTTTTAGGGTTTTTAATACTGATAGAATATTGTGAACTGCCATATAGGTCCGTGAGACACCATATTTTTCAATATTAGTTGTGCGTTCGCTACCACTTCAACCATCAGCCCCATTTTTGTGTCCCTGTTATAGAGTATATATTTGTGATTCAGTAATTTTATCAAAGGGAAATATTATAAATGGCTAGATATTGATAAAAATAGATTTACCTGACGAATGTCCCGTGGGTCAAAACGGAATCCCTTATACGCTTCTCCGGTAAGGGTGCGGGGGGTCAAGGACTCTAAACTGGGTCCTAACTAATCCCTCAACCTGGAGGGGACTGTTTTAAAGGTACAGGGTCCAGGCCCCCCACTAAACCTGTCTCCTATCAACCCTGCAATTATTTTAGTCCTAAGAAGGACCCCTGAATACCCCAAAGGAATGAACAGGTAAACGGTTTTGAACAAAAAGAATACAAGAAAGACAAGAAATGTAAATAAAGTCTTACTACAAACTCACACACAGTAGGAACACCTGGTCTCAGAGAAAAAAAAACTATAAGCTGTAGAGTAAAACAATAAGGGCTCTTAGCTTAAAAATTCTCGAAACCGTCCAGTCTGCCGACTACATGAATGCTTTCACCGGCGTCTAACCCCCCAGATGGCGGATTAAAGGAAACTAATTAGAAATAATCAAAAGCAGGGGCGAGGTGGACTAGTTTAGCAAAGAGTAGGTAAAATTAACTCTTCATTCCAAACACAAAGAAACAGCAGCTCGGTGAGAAGTCAGAATGTGCAATCGGATGCCCCCATGACAGTACCCCCTTTACGAGGGGGCCTCCGGACCCTCTGACCAGGTTTGTGGGTAAGTTGTGTGAAAGGTCCGAAAAAATCGATCTGCGTTAGCATCAGCGAGGGGGCCCACTCCTCTCCTCAGGACCATACCCCCTCCAATAACTAAGTACTGAGGGGATCGGCGGGCTGAGAGTGAGTCAATGATTTTCGACCCCCTGAAATTCCAGTTATATTGCCCACTGAAGGAGGGAGAGGTGACGGTATAAATGGTTGCCCCCATACTTTTTAAGTAAGTTGTGAACACTTATGATTTTTTAAAACGTAGGAGGGGGGTCCGACGAAATGCCACAGGATTAATTATGGAATGACCCTGTACGGCCCGATGAATCTGGGACCCAACCTCCAGGAGGGAACTTTAGTTTTTATTCTGGTAGACAACCACCCCAGATCGTTCCCTTCAGTCTCGACCAGAACTTCCCTATCAGCCATCCGTTTGTAAGGTTCTCGTAAATTCAGTCTTAAACGATCAGGAACTATCGTCCCCCTGGAAGTCCAAGGGGCGTCCCCCTGAGCCCCAATACCTCCCCCCAAGTCAGAGCATACAGCTGACACTACAACTCCCTCCGGGAGGAATCGGAACCGGATCATCCATTCCGGTCCCTGGGAAAGTACGAGTAAGGCATCAGAAGAACTTTTTGAGCGTAAATGCGCGATGATTTGGTAACTCTTTACACCCCTCCTTGGAACATCTCCCCAAAGTCCTCAAAAAAAGGAGGCAAAGTCCTAGGCCAACCGCACCGTGACCGTGCTCATGAGTTATTCTTGAAAAATTTCACCCCTGGCTTATCTTTTGGATTTGCCAATAAAATCATGGGTTATTTTGCAAACCAGGAAGCCCCAAACCAAAGGAGTAGGTGACCCTCCAACAATAAAAAGACAATTGTCTTTATGTATTGCCCTTCGAAGATCTTGTTATGAAAGTTGTACCAAGTTTACCTTGACCAGAGGTCTAGAATCAATAAGAGTATGGACCGGTTTGCCAATACACTCAGTTGATACCATGCACCTGGGCAAACGAGCCCCACCAGATTACCCCCGGAACCCACTATCAAGAAAAACAGAAATTCTCAGTTCTAGTCCCAATCACCACCCCGCAGGCACGAGAAACTGGAGGATTTGGGGACGAAATACCACTCCCAGGTTAACTCCTTGGCTCAAAAGGTCCGGATGGAAAACCCCCCAACAAAATTCCCTTTCCGCAAAAGAAACACCTTCTAGTTTGCGGTCACCGCCCGATTCCCTCCTACAAAATGGTCCCTCCCAACTGCAGGGTTTCCCCTAGAACAGACCAGGGGAACCTCAGTATAAGGGATTTAGTAGTAGGTGGAGTCTAAACGGGGGGCGGAGTTACCTGCGTCTTCCCGAAGTCGTCTACAATGGAATAGCGAGGGCCATAGCAGCCTCCAGTGATGGAGGAGCTATATGAGCCAAAATCTTTTAATTTGTCAGACAACCCTTGAAAAAATGGCTCCTAAGAGCTGGTCATTCCACTGAGTACTGTTGCCATTAGGGAATGAAGAATATTCCTCTGCTGGACGATTTCCTTGCCGTATTTTACGTAACTTGGGTTTCAGCAAGGGAGACTCGTCCGGATCATCATATACCAGACCCAGGGCAGTAAAAAATGATCCACTGACTGGAGATTGGGGAGCCTGGAGGAATAGGAAGCCAAGATTGAGGGTCCCTTGTAAGAGCGAGATAACAATTCCCACCCTCGGGCTTTTCATCCAGATGACCGGGCCGCAGCCGAAAGTAAATTTACATGCTCCGGAAAGTAAAAAATTTGTCCCGCCCCCCAGTGAACCTGTCCGGGAGAGCAACCTTAGGTTCGATTGGTTTGCCCCGGGGGGACAAAACCTTGGACTTAATGTTCCCAAATTTTGGAAACCCCTGCAACTCCCGGGGCCAGCGGGTACTGGATCCAGAAGCTGGGGAGAATCTTTATTTGGGGCCGGTGAAAATGTCACGTGTGTAGCAGATATATATTGTGATGTCAGTAATTTATCAACGGGCAACATATATATAACATGCGCATAGTATATGATAACATAGATTTACCTGACGAATGTCCAGTGGGTCAAAACGGAATCCGTTTTTCGTGTCTCCGGCTAGAGGGTGACCGGGGTCTAAGTGACCCTAAACGGGGCCCAACTAAACCCCCAACCTGGAGGTACTGTTAAAGGTAAGAGGTCCAGGCCACCAGCGTAAACCCTGTCTCCTATCAATCCCTGCAACTGTATTCTAGTCCTAAGAAGGACCCTGAATACCACCAAAGGGAATGAAAGGAAGGTTAATGAACAGAAAGAATTACAAGAAAGACAAGAAAAAAAAGTAAATAAATTTACATACAACACTCACACCCCAGTAGAACACCTAAGGTTCAGAGAAAAAATATAAGCTGTAAGAGTAAAAAAAACTAAAAGGGGCTCTTAGCTTAAATATTTCAGAAACCCATCCAGTTGCCAGACTACTTGATGCTTTCACCGGGTCTAACACCCAGCTGGCAGGGAAATAAAAGGAAACTAATTAGAAATAATCAAAAGCAGCCGGGCGAGGTGGACCTGTCTTGCAAAGAGCTAGGTAAAATTAACTCTTCATTTCCAAACAAAAGAAACAGCAGCCAGCGTGAGAAAGTCAGAATGTGCAATCGGATGCACCCATGACATGATGCTATTATTTTGATCAGCTTATATATCAACCCGAAGCCTTTTTAACCCTTCAAATAATGTACAGAGGAGTTTTTTTTTGTTTTAATTGATAGAATATTGGAATGAATATAGGGTCCTGTGAGACCCATATTTTTTTTAAAATTTTTTTCCTTCACAGATTTATTTTGATTTATTTTTTTATTTTGCTTAAGGATATGTACAGAGAGTTTTTTTTTTAATACTGATAGAATTGGCCCGGCAGTCCGGGCATCCTGGAAAGTCCCGGGGATGCCGGAAAGTCCTGGTCCGGGCAGGGGAAAAAACAATATGAAATTCAAAAACTATGTGCTGGCCGAACCCCGATGTCATCTAGAAAATATTGAGCGAGTTGCTTCACAAACCCTCTCAAGGCATGCTGAATGTTCAACGTTCCCGCTTGAGTACACACATGCCAACTGTTGCCGGGATGCGTAGCGCTCTTGTTGCACAGGGCTTTTTTTTAAGATGTATGCCCCTCAGATATAAAAGACAGGCATGTTGGCGTGTCCCGGCCTATTTTGGGCACAGCCCACTCCTATGCATCGATATTAGCATCGTTCAACAAAAATGGTACTATTTTTTTACCATAGCTGTTTTTTCTGCTCTCATGATGCCAAAAAGGCCTTTTTTGGCACAGGCCCGCCCTATGCAACGATTTTGACCAGCATTCAACAAAAAATCGGGTACAAACTTTTAACATACCTTGTTTCGGCCCCTCAGCCATGCCAGAAGCATCTGGCCATGTATCTACCCAAATATTGTTTTGACAGCATTCAAAAAAAAATTGGGTGCTAATTTTTGCATACCTTGTTTCTGAGGTTTACACGGCCCCTACAGGCTCCCATAGTGTAGTTTAATGTAGGGGGCAAACAGATTATCGGGTGCTTGGAAAATACCACATTTCATAGATGGTGGTGATCCGCTGAATCTTTTTTTTAAACATTTCCGCCACTATGCACCCACAGCACACTTTGGGTACCCGCACCGCTGCAGCTAGCGTTTTTGTTAAAAAGGCCCTATTTTGCATCATTTTCTTTAGTAGACTGGTACTACCCATCCTATGCACATATTGAGTACATTCGCAAAAATCAGGTACAAACTTTTTAACATACTGTGTTTGGACCTGTACAAACTTTTTAACACCTGTGTTTCAAAACTTTTATGTGTACCAGAAGCACCCAGGCCATGTACTTAGCTCAAAATATTTCACAGCGGGTGGGGGACTACTGCTTTGTTTTTAGGTATTAAAAAGCGTGGAAAACTGAAAATCCCGAGGCTGCGGAAATTTTTACGGAGCTTCACGGGGTAAAATTTATCGGTTATGAAACCTTTAGACAAAACGGGTAGGTCACACACAAGGCGACGACACTGGGCTAGCACATTTACCGGTATTTTTTCAAAAAACCATGCCTTAACAATAAAGTAAGAATGTGGGGACCTGCATTGTGGGTATAAATGTATATCTGAAAATTTCGTTGGTAAAGAACAGAAAAAAGTCGTGCGTACAACATCATCCTAAATCCCAGAGCTTCACAACACTATTGCCTACAGAGGCGGCCCCGCGAGAATTTTGGATGTGGTGTCAAGAGGCTCCTTGCCTTGCCCGATTGTTTGCTCGTGAATGTGACTTTTCCCAGGGCTTATGTTGTGTAAATGCGTGGGGGCTGTGTTCGGCCCCTAGGGTGTAATGCGTGATCATTTTAATTTTTTTCAATTCTTAACCACCGTTCTCGGCAGAAGGTTTTATTTAAGAAGTTGACGTACAGTTGCATAATTTTTGTTTAAAAATACATTTGCATAATTTTGTTTAAAATCGCAAGTTCTGCGATAATGTCGGTGTTGGAAAAGCACTTATCAGTCTTTATAGTGTCGCAGAAAGATTTTGTTGTTTGCGAGAGTTTATTATGCACGTACTGTGCGACATGTCAAGAAACATTTGGTGTGTTCACCAGTCCTACGGGTTTGGTGGTAAGGTGATCGCCTCACCTTTGCTTCTTACTTACACGACGGGCGATACCGCGGTTTCTTGACGGTAAGCTCGGCTGAATTGGCAGCTGCTCTTCCGCGTTGCTATTTGCAGATTCTGTAGCTTGACCAGAGATTATTCTTAAGCCTATACTCTCCGTATCCCGGGGGGGGCGGTTGGCGGTGATTTCTCCACGATTGCGACACAACTGTGTGAAAAGGCTCCGTTCTCCCTCCGTTCCCGTTTCTCAAATCCATAATTGCGCTGTTGCAAAACTCGGAATGAGATCCTCCGTAACTAAAGAAAAGATACGGGTGTAGTTAACCCCTAAGGGGCGAGATATAGGAAGAGTACATGCCCCACTTTACTCTGATTTCACGCGTATTTGTTAAAACTACCAAACACCGATTATCTGTGAAACCGAGCATGATTGTTTGTATAAGACATATGAGCGGCCTAGACATATTTTAATTACAAGTATCCCCCGGGTGCTGATCTACGAGAATGCTGAATTAACAGACATCCGCTGCTGGGGCGCCGCCCTTGGGGCTGTTTTCTCCCTCAAACTGCAATCACGGGTGAACTTTGCAGTGTAAATAAAAAAACATACTGAATGCGCACAACACATTCACAAAGCTAACTTGACCACATAAAAAAAATATATCTACTAGTTACCGCAGAAATTTTTATCTGCTGTATAGTACATATAGAGTGCGTAGAATATATGCTTACAAGTATGAGACGTGTAGTGTGTTCAGAGATTGGTGAATTAAACGGTGTGGAGGTGCTCGGGCGTTTTGTATGGGTGTGTTTTCTTTTTCAGCGCAGCCTCTGCACTTAGTTTAAACTGTAAATAAAATTAACTTTTAGTGCACGAAATATATCTAACGGGCCAACGCGCAAAGCTAAATTGCAAAGCTATCGTAACGCGCGTAATAAAATAATCATAGTTATCGGGGGGGTAAGGGTACAGAGGATCAAACACACATATACCCGGGTTTCAAGGACCAGTACCTTTTCTATTCCAGAGCCGTGTCTTAGCGAATCACCCCATCTTTTAGGAGGTTGGGAGGTTATAGCCCCGGTTCTACGAACTCGAATCTGAATCCTGGGGATCCTCCACGAATTAAAAAATCGGAATCGCGATGCTCGAGCGGCTCAGTCGCCACGGGGTTTCCAATCGCCCCCGTCATTGGGTCGATCTGTATCGTATGAGAAAATGTTTATATTATTAAAAAAATGTTAGCTAACGACCGTTAGCTAAAATAAAATTAATGTAGGATTTTAGCGGGTCTATATTTAAATTTTTAATAAATTTTAAAAAGGCGTTAAAAAATTTACAGCTACCAGTTTACCCTCTAGATAATAGGTTTTAAAAAAATCTGTATAGCTATAGGTTTTTGCCTGTGACAGACTGGTGAGGCTTGAGGGCTCGTCGCCCCTAGCGAGATGCCTTCCTTAACAGGTTCTGCGTAAAGAACGGTTTCGTAGGAGTAGTCTGAATGGATCCCTTCTTAAATAAGAAAGAATGAAAAAAAACTTATATATACAAAGCGCAGACTCAGAATCCCGAGCAATGCGGAGTACACTATTATGTGTAAAAACTTACCCGATTGTTCTGGTGAAAGATAGCAGAATATTGACCGCGAGAATATTGCCTCCTCTTGAATAAAAAGGGTCCGCTATTGAATTAAAGCAATAAAGATCGTATGAAAACACGGCTAACCCGTTCATACAAAACTACCAAACTTAAAATATTGAAACGAAAAAACATAAAAAAAATCATTTAGTTCTGTTTAGACGGGCGTGTGTCCCGTGATGTGGGGAACAAGTGGAGTGTATTGTTGTGAGCTCCGATTTATTAGGGTGCAGAGAGAACACGCCCTCTGTCACTGCCCCCCGTAGGGGCGAAAAAAACATCCCATTCAGTTTTACAGAGGGATCATGGGGGTAACCGCGTTGATGCAATATTGGGAAGTAATATTTCACGCCAGAACCCCACCCTTACCC